>JAOUZG010033439.1:0-35894 GCA_026289955.1 Argiope argentata
ACTAATTTTTTTACAACTTGTTGTGAATTACATTTGATTTTAATTCAGATTTTTCAAATATTAATTCATAAATTTGTTTAATTAATTAAAAACTAACTTTCTCGCCAAAAATCTTCGTTTCCCTGTCGCCAAATAAATAACGAATTCACTTTGTTTTTTTCCAACAGTGTTGGGGTTAGGCTTAACATGTTTTCGGCCGATTATTTCAAACGATTCTGTTTATTTTCATAATGTTTGATGTATTTAAAATTAAACATTGTTAATTGATCGAAGTTTCTGATTCATTTTGAAGTACTTTCGAATTAAAATAATGTAGAATAAAGGAAATTAGAAATTTCTAATTTGTATTGGTGTTTCCAACTACTGTGGGAAATTATAGCTTTTTTCGGTGTCACAATTGGCTATGAATCATCGATTGGCGTTGAAATTTCAATGCTAATCTAATTTTTGATCAATTATTTATAGTAATTGTAATTGTTAGGCTGGGATAGTTGAAATCGATTTCTTTTTTCAGGGCAGCTCTTGATTGTTGTTCTAATTAATGCTCCAAGTTTAAATAAAAATATTTGAATTATGTGGAGAAATTGTAATTTAAAATAAAATATTATTTTATTTATGTTTCATTTAACAATTTTTTGGCGAGATAATTTGTGGTTCATTTTATTATAAGAAAGATGTTCTTAACTGAATCATAAGCTTAATTTAGCCACTGAAAATGTGTTGATATTCACACCAAATACTCTGTATTTTTTAAAAAACTTAACATTCTTGACCTTTAATTTGATAATACATGTTTTTGTCTAATGCTAATATCATAATTTAGAATTATATAGCATTTTCCAAATAATGTAAAACCCTAACAAAATAAGAGTCAAGATCTTGCTATCTGATATACATTTTGTTGCTCATCCATGCCCAAAACTACTTTTTTTGTAATTTTTATTCTGTAAAGAAACTGGAGTAATGAATAGAATTGCTTAATTGCTTTCATCAGAAGTTGATTTCAATAAAGATCGATTGGACAAGAATTGTGAATTTTATCTTCAAAGAAATTTATTTAAATATGATACACATCCAGATGCTTATAAAACTAATACACAAGAATATATTTACAATTGTTAACTAAGGTTAATTTTTATTAATTAAAATTAAGATAATTTTTATTTTTATTAAAATCAATGACCTAAAATTAGATTTACATCAATAACAAAGTAGCTTTGACTGAAGTTAAATTCCTTTTTAAAAAATTTTGTTTACCTCCATTCACTAAAATGAACAATCTACAGAATAATAATTATGTAGAATTATGATGATTAAGGATTTTCTCACTTTCGAAAATAATAAGTAATCTTTGAGCAATTCTTTTAATCTTTTTATTTAGACACAATAAAAGTATTTTCGGGTATTTCTTTTTATTTAAAGAATCAACAGATAATTGATATTAGAAAAGGTTTCCAACTTTAAAAAATAGTTGCAATAATACATTAAATAGTAAAAGACGTCTATAATACATAATTTAAGATTTTATCATTTCTCTCTCTCTAATAACATGGATAGTAATTGATATATGCATAAGCACAGTATTATGAAGGGGGAAAAGACTTATGTCACTTTTATATTCTGTTTTTATAAAGGTATTTTTTAAAATCTGTTTGAGATAATGACAGAAAGTATTTGAACATGTAATGTAAAATACAAAGATGTTTTTAGGTAAATAAAAGAAATAAGATGTTTATTTCAAGAAGAAAAATAATTACTTTTAATTAATGTAAAAAAAGCAAGCAAATGATTTAAGTCAACTAATTAAGATATTTACGTTTTGAAAACGAAAAATTATCTTCGAAATCAGTTTACTTGTTTTTGCTTATTATAATAATTTCTAAACAAGAAAAGAAAAAAAAAAAAAACTTTCCAGGAAATGAAAATCGACCGGAAATTATAAAGGCGGGAAAGCAAAAGATTACGCGACATATTTTGAGTTTGCCGAGATTTGGGATACGTCGCCAAAAATGTTATTTTCTTTCTCAGATTCCACACACAACACGCGTATTATGATGCGTACAAGTATTGAGACAAGAAAGATACGACTGGCTCCCTCTATTTATATACCAGCTCTATGGGTAGGACCCTCTCTGAAAGCATAGTTCTTAGACAAGATAACCCTACCCACTTTGCTTTATCAACAAGCATAGCTTTACTGATACAGCAGAAACTTTACACACATACAGACACCCGACGATGTGTAGAAACTCGAGAATTATTTTCAATTTATATGAAGCATCAGACGAATCCTCTGGCCTCGAGCCAATTACAAATTATAAAACAAATTCCTGCGTTCAATAAATCGAGCTGTTCGTTATAAAATTCGCTTCCCCCCCCCCCGGAACACGCACACTGCAGAAGCTACACATCTTTGCAGGTTCCGAAATTCGCGATTTGGAATAAAATAGTTGAAACAAATCAACCGGTCGCTTTTCCGCATAATTACGAGTCATTTTACATTAAATGTCCATTTGAACATGATGCAACTTAAAATAGCAAAATCTTTTTTAATAAACACAACATTCCAATATTTTATTACAGTATTTCTCAGAAACATTAAAACACGGCTAAAGACCCTTTTATTTTCGAAGAATATCACACGCGAGGATAATATGAAACGGAGGATAATATATGCCTTCAAATAAACCAGAGCATCATCTCCGTGTCACAAAAACGAATCGAAACTTCTTAACATGCAACTTCATACTGATCATCATTTAAAAATAGCGACAGTGGTCGTGCGTACCCCTTTGAAAAAAAAAGAGGGTAGGTAGTCATTAGTTCAGGTTCGCTAAAACCTAGTCTGTTATCTGTTGGCAAGAGCATTTGGCAGGGAAATGGATTGGCATTTTAACTGCACTGTGATGCTTAAATAAAAGGAAAAAGCTGATGTCTGTCACAGTGTGAATGACCAGCCTATTCAAAAACCATAATGTCTGATTCGTGTCAATCAAATTTGGCAAAAACATACTTGGGTGTGCAGGAAAGTCATTTTCAAAAAATTATCTTTTTAATGATATCCAATTTTTGACATCATATTTTTTCTTTCTATATTTAATATATTCTTTGAGAAAATTTTAAACGTATTTTGCAACAATATATTTCACAGTAGAAAAGAAACTTAAAAATCGATCGCATGAATATTCAGAATAAGAAATGGCGAAAAAGCGAAAGGGACAACTTGAAATAAATAATTTACACGAGGATAATAGTAAAACGAGCAATAATGCCTTCAAATAAACCAGGGCATTATCTCTGTGTCACAAAAACGATTCAAAACTTCACAATATGCAACTTCATACTGATCATCATTTAAAAACAGCGGTAGTGGTCGTGCGTACCCCTTTGAAAAAAAAAGAGGGTAGGGGGGTCATTAGTTCAGGTTTAAGGCCTGGGGAAAAACTTTTTTTTTCGGGGGGGGGGGGTGCTTTACTACTATAATAATGAAGAACATTCATACAGAAGGAAAAATGAAATAAAATTTCCATCCGAATTGAGACCCCCCCATGTGGGGGCCAGGGGCAGCTTCCCCGTATACCCCTGCCTTAGCCGGGCCCTGTTTACGAATGAGATTTAACACCAGAATGAAGCAATTGAGGACATTTTTTTAATGCTTTCATTTTAAAATATCACCGATTTCAACCTAGATATATTTGAAAAATGAACATTGTGGGCATAAAATATAGATGGGAAAAAAAAGTTGGGCAAGGGAAAAGCGCATTGAAGACGAAAACAGTTTCTTGAATATATATTAAGTAAATAAAAAATGGCTGATATACGATACGTTTAATGAACTATCAACATTAAATAAAATATTCTATAGTAAAAGATATGCATTAAATACTAAATAATCTAGACACATGATTGCTACTGCATGTGCTATAAGACAGGGGGGTTCATTTTATATCCCTTACCTTCCGATTGTATTTCTTAGTTATTATTGTTGTTTACATCAGGAGAAAACGGGAAGCATTTCTTCGTGTAAATGATAATTGATACTAGTAATGTATGATTTCCGTAACCAATTAATTCTCAACAACGGAAGAAATATTTAAATACTTTGAGCATTCCTTCCGAGAGGCTACTTTGACTGTAATTTTAAAATATAAATGGAATCCATGAAATATTTTTTTTATGAATAATAGATTTAACGTTCTGCTAAATATACCAACAGGAATATTTTTTACATGAAAATAAATGACCGAGGAACATCCGGTTCAATGGGCGCATTAAAGCCATTTCTACTAAATATGATTTAATTCCCGAGAGATACGAATCTACAGTATGAGAGCTGAAGTGTCAAAAGTCGAAAGAGATTATGTAAATATTTTTAATTAAGGTGGGGGTATGCAGGATTATTAAGTAATTTTTAGCAGTTTTAGAAAATGATTTGGTTTTATACTTTCATTTAATGACAGAGGGCCGAGTCAAATTCAAGTACCGATTAAATTAATTTTGGATTTTTTAACTAATTACCATTACAATTTCCTAATTACAAATGACAAGTTATCCTTTGTGCTATTTTATCGTTCTAAAACATTTGAATCTTTTCAGTTTTTAAAAAACGTCCAAACGTCTTCTACAAATTATTTAGAGTGTTTTAAATAAAGTTGTCAAATTTTTTTTTATTTGTAAAATATTGAAAAAAGCTCTTTAGAAAGGGACTTGAAAGTGCATTTTTTTCAAAATATGTTTAAAACTGTTGAATAAAAATTAAATTGAAATCGATAAACAATAGGAGGGAGAAAGGGACTTCCGAGTTCTGATTCATCATATGAGAGTCCCTGGAAAGCTTAAAATATGTCAAAATTTTTCTAAAATTGCTGATAATAAATTTTATGTAAAAATCATTTTTTAATTCTATAAGTTTCCTCAGTAAATTTCCGTTACGGTTCTCTAAACAGTGCATCTAAAAGAATATTAAACTCGAATTCAGCTAACATCTCCTGCAGATTTTTCACAGATGCAAACGATAAGTTATCAAAACATTAATGCACTTCTGCTTTAGTAGGTTTCTTCTTTTAGCACTGCTTTTAAGCACAGTGCACTTGCAATAATCTCATACAAAAAAAATTTCTGTACTGAACAAATAATCCATCTTTATCGCAGTACAGATTTTTTTAAAAAAACATTATTGAAATTAAACCTACGACGATAAACAGAAAATTTTAAATTTATAATGGCGCTTCTCATGTAAAGCTGATTTTTTAAAAAACTTATATAACATGGAGACTTGATATCCGTGGATGACTACTTCACTCCTTACAAAATCATTCCGATACCATTTACCTTATTTAATTATCCTTCAAACTTAAGAAACAACTTTTTTTTAATTGTCTATATTTAAAAAAAATGTGCCCAAACTTATTGGATTACATAAACAAATCAAGAAGAAACAAAACAAAAACGAATTAAACTAAGACTTTCGTTTAATGAAACTAGTTTTATTTATGTAAAGTTGTGTATTTACTAAAATCTAGATTCTTATTTTTGAAGTAAATACAGTATTTAAATGAGAAAAAATTCATGGATTTTTATCACACATTTTCGAATAAACTCATTGAAGAGCAATTCATGTTTAATAGAAAACAAAGAGGAAAGTATTACGATGATATCAAAATGCATATAATTGAATTAAAAAACATGTCATTAAGCATTCCAAATTGTGTTAAATGTCAAGTTAACTTCCACCAAATCTAGCACTTTTAGATATTGTTTAAAATGTTTCAACCTCTGCTAGAACTGAATCTTGCCAGTAAGACAATCGCCTTGTAAACGAAACCGTTGATTGACAGTTTTAGGACCGGTATGGAAAGTATACAGTACGGATCTGTCATGCAACCAAAAATTGCCAGGGCTACCAGTACTTGCATGTAAATGAATTAGAATACAGGAAGTCACCGAAAGATTTAAAGTACCTGGAAAAGAGAAAAGTCACAATAATTTCAAGCAAGAAAGCAAGAAAAAAACTTATTAAAACTAAAGAAATAAGGAGTACATCACAAATTTGCAAATAAACTAAATTTCACGTAAATTGATTCAAAGAAAAAGAATTATAAGAAAATATGCAAATGATTGTTTTTTTTTTAAAAAAAAAAAGAAGAGAAAGTGATATTAACTCTGTACATAAAGACTAGGCACAATCAAGCAAAAGTGAAAAATATAATTTTAAAAATTGTAAATCACCAATCTTTCACTAAATTGCTAAAAAGAGCATCAATATAAACTATATAATAAAAAGAAATTTATGAAAGCTTTTTCTTTTCTTTCTTTTTCTTTTTGGAGAAAAGAATAAAATTGCAGCGAAATACTAGAGCCCCACACCCAAACTTTTATTTATTTTTTTAAACATTTTTTCAGACTATGTAATTACAACTTATAAAAGCAAAAGCAATACAGGAAAAAGATCTATGTATGTTGTATTTAAACATGTTTTGATACTTAAAAAGAAGCAACCACCAAACGATTTTCATCAAATAAAAAGATGTCGAGTATTGCCAGAAAATTAAACTATGGAATAAATTTCAATTTCTAAATGTGCGAAATAAATATACTTCGGGTGATCTGATTGCTTTCCACATATCGAGTATTTGATTAGGAATTATCGGACACAGGGTGATACATTTATTTTAAAAAGTAACATAAAGCTTAAAAATATAAAGTTTGTTTTTGTTTATACGGTTTTTATAAAATTCTTTAATTGCCATTCTACGCTACCACATAAACATATTTTCCGATAGGGGATCCTAGTAAATATCAAATGCAATGAGACTGAAAAATGAACACAATATTTGGTCCTTTAGAATGAACAAACGATTTTCATATTCAACCATCATCAGCTTTTCTTGTTCTCTTCCTAATTTTGATCGAGACATTTTATTAATTCAGCCATACAACTGTTTGAATTTTCTTTATCAATGTATATGACTAATAATTCATCACAATAGTTGTTAGACAATATAAAAAGTTTCATCGATTTTTTTAAATTTTAGGTTTTAAGGCTTTTTAAACTGTAAGTGAGCAGAGAGAAACCAGCTTACCGATAACAAACCGTAATATTTCCTTTTAAATTAATTAAATTAGCTGCAGATATTTTTTTTACATTATTTGTTATAGTTACTAATAAAGTCAAGAAGGATATTCGGAGGGGGAAAAACGAATATAGGGCAATGAAACTACTTAAATATAAAGGCAAAATAAATTTTTCAAAAAGTGGACCTTTACTACCTAGTTTTGCAATTAGTTCAATTTAAATTCCATCTTTGAAGATACAAGAATGCTTCAACTTCGAACTAAATCACTTTTCTCCATATTGTTAAAGAAAAATCATACAAGGGAATCCGATAATAAGTATATTTCAATGCTTAAAAAGACAACGCATCAAAAGATTACATGAAGAAAAAAAGATGAGAAACAGGGAAAAAATTAACCGATTAATCCAATAATGTAATCGATTTGGAATCAAATACGCTGCAGATTTAATTTAATAATGGAATTATTTGTCAAAAAAAGTTCTAAGGCATGTTGTGTACAAACAACAGTCGGAAGTGAAAACTATAGCATAATTTTACAAAAATGTTAGAATTTAAAAGTCATCAAAAACAACCTCATGAGTTTTGAAATAAAATGCTCGAAGAATAAATGTATGCTGGGATTAAGTTAATCAATTATTTGAAAGTTTATCCTCTCACTAAATAAGTTATCACCATACTAGAGTCTTAAACCACAATTTTTATTATAAAAAAATGCTACTGAAGGCAGACACCATAAAAAAAATTTCATCCCCCCCAAATTGTTATGTATTAAAAGTTCCGAAATAGAATGAAAGACAATTGATTTATTCTTCAACAAATCTATTATAATAAAAATGCAGCTCGAAATGCGTTGCTAAGCGCAAAACTAGAGAACGGCTCGACCGATTCGGCTAATTTTTATTTTAATATTTTCGTTAAGACACGAGGATGGTTCTTATGGAGAGAAAAAATGAAAAAACTGCGTGGAAAATAGTTAAAACGACACTTTTCTCACTTTCCCGCCAAAAACCTTCATTTCCTTCCCCCACACCAACTGAGTGAGATAGCAGGAAGTAATAAATTATGATTTGTTTAGAAAGAAATACGCGAAGTCAGTTGGTTTTCAATCATAGATAACGGGATGTTTAAAAAAGAAAGAAAATAGTTGCTTTCATTATTAGTCGGTATGAATATTTAATCTATGCCTGCTCAAAATAAAGTCATAATAAAGTAATAAATAAAGAAAAAAAAGATCAACAGAGGACAAAAAGGGTTTGTGGAAAGAAAAGTAGTGAAGAAAAAAAGGATAGAAAAAAAAGGAGGGGATTTTTTAATATTGCTATTGATTGTGTTCTGATATAAAGTTTTTTTGTTGTTCTTAAAAATAAAAATTCTTTTTTTTTTATAAATGCGACATTAAGAGCTCTTAATATGTTAATGTTATTTTTAAAAGGATTTATATATTAAAAGATTCTTTTTTATTCATTTTTTTTGGTGTTTAGTCTGTATGGATATTTTATCTATTCCTGCTCAAAATAAAGTTTAGGCAGCGAAGAAAAAAAGAAAAGGAAAAAAAGGGTTTGTAGGAAGAAAAGTTATAAAGAAAAAAAATATATAGAAAGAAAAAAAGGGACTTGTAGAAAAAAAGGAAGAGAAAAAAAGAAAAGAGTGTGTGTGTCACTATTATTTCCTCTCAGGGCGGCATTCTCCAAGCTGTTTTTAAATTTTCGCATGTCTTGACAACCAACTGTTGTTAGCGTTGTGTAACTGTTGTTAGTGTAACTTTATTTGTTTAGTGTGTTTACATTTAGACCCATGCCACCTATAAGACGCGAGCGTAGCAATTTGGGCCGTAGAACTAGAAATGCTACAAACCAAGCTAATTTTCAATCTACTTGGACTGCACAGCAACTTGAAGAACGAAATGAAATTGAAAGGATTATAATATTAGAATCACGTGCAATGAGTCGTGTTCAAGTTACTTTCAATATTTCACGAGCGGCATTCAGCTACGATGTTTCAATTGACTACAGTTCCTACCAATGCGTTGCTATTGGATCTATGAACTTAGTTTGCTCACATTGTAAGGCATTGAAATACAAGAATGAAGCAAATGGATTGTGTTGCGCAAATGGCAAAGGGAAATTAGTGCCATTGGTTCGGCCACCAGAGCCATTGTACTCATTGGTTTCAGGAATTGGTACGAATTCCATACACTTCCTTACAAACATACAAAAATATAATAACTGTTTCCAAATGACTTCCTTTGGGGCAACAAATATATTTCGTGACAATTTCATGCCAACTTTTAAGGTAACAAGACTTATTTTAATTTTTATCATGTCAGAACATGATTTGTTTTTGGGAGGAGGGTTTTGACGTCAATATAAATCCGTAGGCGAAAATTAATTTTTTTTAAAAAAAAATAAACTTTTAATAACGTGTTGCCATTACATTTATGAAAGCTGATAAAACTTATCATTTTGTTCATTTTCTTTGATGTTGTTTCATTTTTTCATGTTTATATTGATTGTGTTCTAATAAAAAAATTATTTTATTGTTGTTGTTCTCAATGATAAAAATTCTTTTTTATACATTAAAGCGGCATTAAGAGCTCTTAATGTGTTTATTTTATTCTTGAAAGGATTTATGGAATCAACGATTCTTTTTATTTTCTAAGTGCTGTGAAACACGTACGTACGTAATCAGGCTACGAAAGCCCAATAACTTGAGACAGTACGAAGTCTGTCGGGGCAGCTAGTTAGGTATAAAATTCTTCACCCAATTGAATGACTGCGAATTAATATGAATAGGGTTCGGAAAGCGCTTTTTTTTTAAAAAATTTATAAATTAAGTGTACTCATGCTAAATTACGAATGGATTCACAAAACACATTTCAACACAGAATGACACTTAATACTTTAATAATAATCAAATTATGAGAAATTAAACACGAGTACATGAAAAGAAATATTTCGGCACATTCACCTGCATCATCTAAATGAGTTGTAAACAAGATTTTATCGATACAACAGAGAGATGCCATTTCATCCTAAAAATGATCTGTAGAAAATTCTGACACAATCTATCATTCCTCTTTTCCCACAAAATATATTTGAAATATTGAAGTTCGAGACATTGTTCTGTCAACATTCATTTTATTTTAATTCTTGAAGGATTTTGAAAAAAGCTATATATTTCAAATCAAAGTAAATTCCTTTCTTTGAAATTATGCACATTTTACTGAGCGAAAAAAAAAAGATTTCTGTTTTTTAAAAAAATGAAATATTTTAAATGTATCCTCAAAAAGTTAAATAAGCTGAAAGATTTAAATTAATATGAATATTAAAAAAGAGTAAAGGAAATGAGTTTCAATTGTGTATTAGATATAGATAGAGATAAAATTGCTACCACAGAAAAAGAAAATTTTAAAAACCTCCATCAATTTCTTTTTAATAAATAAAAAAATTCCTGCTAAAAACATTTTATCAAAAAAAATTCTAAAGATGGCACACATTTTAATTCTTATTTTTCAACATTCAATAATAATTTAATTTTTAACAAAGAAACATTTGAATAAAATATTTTTTTAAAAAAAAACCTTGTTGGAAGGAAGAGGCAGTATTATGTAACCAAACATTTCAAAAGTAAGTCATCAAATTATTTCACAGATAATTAAGATGACAAGCGTGCAAACACATTACAAATAAACTGCTGCATTAAGGATGGTATACCTGACTTATTTAGTGAAGTATAGTATGGGAGAGTCATTTACTTTTATAGTAAAGGTTCTAGTACAAACATAATATCAAAAAGATTACATTATTTCAAACAAAGCAACTAAATGATAAAACAAGAAAAGAAAGAGGGGGGACCGATCCCAAAATATATATTAATAGCTCCAAGTGGAAAAAAAACATTAGAAGTGTGGTGCAACTATAGCATTCAATTCCAAGTAGCTGTCTCTAAAGGTCTGAAAGACCAAATGAACTGCATACCTAAAGGAAAGCAGAATTCAAAATGAAAATAATGGGAAAGCCTAGTTAGAATAAGAATATTTTTTTAAAAAAAAAAACTACCATAGAACTGCAATTTAATGAAGCATTTACTTCAAAAACCAAAGAAATTCAGAAACATCAAGATCAACTAATTTAACATTTATTGAACAAACCCTGGGCTAAAACAAAACTAGACCTTCACAATCCAACCTTTAAAACACACCAATAAACATGATGAATTGATCTTCAAACTCTATCAACGTAAGAGTGAAATGACAAATTCTAGTTATTATCGTTTTATTTGAACATCAATAACTTTTTCAATTTAATGATGTAATAAATGTACAATTAATCAATACGGAATTCTTTATATGTCTCGCAACTGAGAAAAATTTGATTCCCCAAAAATTGCCTTTCTTGCAAATATAAATTGAATAATAAAAGAAAATAATTTGTTGCTTATAAATTCAATTTTATTACTTGCAAGATAAAACTGTGCAATTTCCACGAAAATATTTAGATATCTATGTAAATTAAAAGAAAAAATATTATTTAAATATTACCTTTCCAATATTACTTTTTAAATTAGAAATTTGTAAAGTAAACAAAATTAATATCAAAAATCGTCACATTTCCGAGGTACAAATATCCAATAAACACACCAAATAGATTTTTAAGGAAAGGGCAATATTGCAGGAAACACAACAGAAGGTTAGAAGACATGGAATCCCACACTGTGATGGCATTTCAACATGTCATAGTAGAATAAAATGTCAGAAAGAAAAATAATAATCCTGAATAAAATATAAGTCCTTAGAAAGTTTAAAAAAATATAATAAGATAGAAAGAGCCACCAATTCTGATACAGAAAAAACAATCATATACTATGATGCAATGGTCAACAAAGGTTAAGTGATAAAAAGAATTTCATGTAAAGGAAACAGAGTACACTTTCCATTATGCACTGAAATATCACCGAAAAAATCAAACGTGAGAAAGGGTGTAAAAACACTATTTTATACTTACCTTTAAATCCCCATAGCCAATGACAAATGCTCCGGGCTTGTTCCAAGAGATACGACGTGCAGAAATGTCTTGCTTAAGAAGGGCGACAACTGCTCTTAAACTTATGCAGCACTGAAATGACCATTTTATGATCACATTAGAGTGTAATCAGGTAAATTTTTACAACTTCAACAAGACTCAATTTACATTCTATACAAAAAAAATGTGTGATGAGAAATTAAAACATAAACATCCTACTAAAATGATGCCTTTTAATACATTCTCTTGCAATCTTGTCAATTAGACAAAATACAGCTCAAACTGCTTCTGGAAGAAGAAGGTATTCTGGCTTGTATGAATTCACACAAAAATAAGAAGCCAATTAAAAAGTTATTATTCTTTTTTGAAAAAGGTCAACAGTCTTTTGGGCAAGTCGTGAATTTCCGTTTCATTTTCTCTAAACAAGAAAGTACGAATATATGCTGTCCTTTTCCTACACTTTGAAAGCAATAACTCCAGATTAAATGACAACAATTACTTCAATGATTCAATTACATCTCGAAGAAGCATTTCATCCAACTTTCTGAGCGCAGGAATTTTATAGTTTACTAAACATTAAAAAAAATGCATGCACAGTGCGTGATAACCGTCTTATCCTTAGAAATCTCATTTCTTTTGGCAACATAAGGCTCATTCTACAATCAATTGCCTAAAAACCTTAACTGCACACCATGCCTTGGGCCTCTGCCCTTGAGTCTTGAAAAAGGAAAAAAGAAATAATTTACGCTCATATTTATAATTTTTCACAGAAACAAGTCTTTAATAATCATAATTGACCACAAATATTTTCACACAAAGAGAACAAATATGCTTTAAAAAGACTGATAAGTCACAAAGTAAAGGGCTTTTAACTGGTGTGTAGTTGGGGAAATAAAAGCTTCAAAAAAGTAAATTTATAAGAAAAAAAATAGGATAAAGTTTGCTTAACAACTACAGAAATTTAAGCAATTGACACAAAGTTTTTATGAACCGCCGTTTTCCTATTTATGTGTCTTAACACAGCTGCAGCAATAAGCATACTTCTGAATTCATCTATATTACCTCAAATCTGCTTGATTCTGTGCACATTTTTTAAAATGAAAATTGCAGTTTTCAAAGTTAAGACTGAAATTTATATAAAAATAAGACACATGTCCAGCTTCTCACAAGCACCAAAAATGTCCCACAAATTAATAATAAGACAAGATCCTTACATGACAAAAGCTTTGCAAGTGAGACACATATTACCAAGTTCATCCATTCAACGGAAAAATAAATAAATAACAAAGAAAATTACATACAAAATATTTTAGAATCATTTGCTTGAGTTATGATAAGATTGCAATACACACAGCAATAAAATATCTTATAATATGAAAATAAAATCAGATTATATTCACAATCTACAAAAAAAATTAAGTTAGAAATTATCTTCTTTCACGTAACAGCAACAGCTGATTGTAGGATTCGTATTCAATTTATCAATAGGAATTCAATGTAAATCACTTTTGTTTTTATTAATTATTTAGTAAAACAATTTGACAAAATAACAAAATAATTAAAAAAAATTATCATAATACGATGTACATTTCAAACTAAAAAAAAATTAGGTAAAAAATTATTGAAAATATAATTGCATGAAAGGGATTTTAAACTATATAAAAAATACACAAATGTATTGTTTGGATTTTATAATCTATCACAAAAATACAAATAATGAGTTTTAGAATGTACACAAATATGAAACTTATATCAAGCCTGAATTAATTTAAAAAAATTAAGATATAAAACAATTAGAGTCAAATTTATAAAATTCCAAACAATTTTTTAAATTATATTACTGTTTAATTTTTCCATTTCATTCACTAGAATTAAAACCAATGCTAAAAATGCTCACTCAGTAAAAATATTATAAAAGTAAAGAAAATGAAAAAAATTGTCCAAGAGAAAAGGAATAACTTTTAAATTTAGTCTCAAACAAATACTGAAAAATTATCCATTTAAATCCTCTAACTCTAAAATATAAAAAATTCTAACTATTCCTTTGATGTTCATATAAAAAATGCTACATAGGATAATGTTATTTTAAGACCATTCACATATTTGGTCCTTTTTTACAAGTATTTCACATTGAATAAGGAATAAAAAGAAAATTACACAAAATGTTCTTGGAAGATGAGAGTTTGGGAAGACAGAAGTCGAAAAAAATATATAAATTATTCAAAGGTAGAAAAAAAAGAATTGAAGTGGGGAAAGCAGACCTTGTTTTTCAAAGCGGAAAAAAAGATTTTCCTTTTCAGATAAGATTAAGTTTATCTAGGAATTACAAAATATAATTTCAAGGCAAAAGTATAAAAAGATTTAAGAATAAAAAGCAATTTAAAACTGTATGAATATTATTCATACTTTGACATAATATGCATACTAAATATGTTCCAAATCTGAAGTCACTTCACCACTGTAGGAGGTGGGGACTTGGAACGGTAATAAATAATTGCTGCATGTAAAATACTTCTAATGATATCAAGAGTATCACATAATAATGTAACTAACTGATGACCAAATTTTGCATTTTGATTTCATAAAAAAATATTGCTTAATATATTTCAGAAATAATCAGTTCCTTTTAAAACTATGTCCTTTAACTATTAGGAGCCCTGCACAGAAAATTAAAATATTTTCCACTTTCACTCTGGGCAGGGTTACTGATTGAATAATTACGCAAACCAACAAATAATGGAACCGTTCGGATGCACTCAAACGTATTAAACATATTAAAATGCATTCGAATATCATTTCTCATTGTCAAACAGATGAACAAAACAAGATTTTACAGTAAAAATATCAAAAAAATGAGATATTTAAGAATAAAACAAGGTAGAATGAATTTTTAAAAAAAATCTTAAAATCGTATTATAGTAATTAAAAAGGCGGCAAAATCTCAAAGCTATAACAAACTAAAATAAAAACATCTCAAATGATGAAACAACTCAATTTAAATAAAAAGGACCTTCCAAGATTAGCAAGAAAAACTTCAAATAGGATCATGCGGACCACACAAGAGACAAAATTTAAATGTCTCGATCATGTTTAGCAATATTCACCAGAAAGGCATGAAATATCAATGGTCAACCTTGGAATAGACTCGCTTCTGAAAGCTGTCTGAATGTACAATGTAATGCAAAAGCCACATATCGGATTTAGACATTCATTAGCTTCATCTGAATCTCTAACTACAGTCTTGAATTATTCTATTGGTAGATTGTCAGAAAACCTTTAAAATAATAGATTTTGGGTCCATTATTCCTCGGCATTCTCGGAAGTTCATATAAATCTACAATGTCAATGAGAAATTGATATTATTGATTTCTCATTGACATTAATTATATTTCCAATTGCAGTTTCTTATCATCCCCAAAAATTATTCAAGCTTTTTTTAAACTAATAGATTAAAAAAAGAAAAAATAGATTCGAAATTTCCAACAAGTTACATAATAATCAAACAGGTTCTTCAAAAGATACTAGGCTTCTGTCTTTTGAATTTAAAAAAAAATGCAGTGCAGAGTTCAAAGGGAAACAAGTATCCTATTTAAAAAAGCTAAAGGAGCATTCACTTTCGAATAGATGAAAAGTCATTGTTGAAATTTTCAATGCCGTTTCATCATAAACATTATGGGTTTCATCTTATTTCTAGTATCAAAAATTAAAATATTAAAAAAAAATGAATATTTAGCAACTGTTTCCAATACATATTGTTTTGCTGTGCTTTTTCAAATCTCCCATTCGAAGATCGAATTCACCCTGTTTGGAATACATTAATATGACTCAAATTAATGTAAAATTAACCTGTCAAAACTACAAAAGAATGAATTTTTTCCCAAATTCAACACATTTAATAAGCATTACTTAAAATAACTACCAATGACAAAAACAAAGCAAGATTTGAAAAATGCAGCCTTTGAAATACATCCATAAAGGTTATGAACCTGCTGCTACTTATTCCGGCTGCATAGAAACAATTAAAAAGGGCCATCGATTATATTTTTAATCCTTTAAACATTTCAGAATTTTGGACTTCAAAACAATAAATACCAAAAACTTAGTCGAACTGATTCTGAAACAGATGTAAATGGCACAAAAGATATTGAGAGTGATATTTAAGACTTCACTTAAATAATTTAATAAAATCCGAAATTATCTTCAATTACTAATTTAAAAATATAGATATAAATACATTGCATTTTCCTACATGTTTAAAACAGACTTTAAAATTGGACTTCTTATAAGATGGGATTTACGACACTCGGAGCATTTTAGAACTTTTGGAAACATCCAGTAACAATATTCAAGATGAAATTGTTGGAAGACTGCAATGAAAAATTAACTAGTTCTCGAAAAACGTACTTTACTTAAGAATAGTACACAATTTAAAATACAAATAGCAAATGCCACGTCCCATGAACATGAATAAAAAGGATTCCACTAAATATCATCTAATCCCACTCAAGATGAGGAATTCATGTCGACACAACGAAATGTCTCAAAATGGAGAATTTAAGAAAAAGCCCAATCATGCAAATATAAAGACAACCATAAAAAGTAAAAGTGAATCAACTATTTCCATAGGAGGATAAAACTCTAAGAGTCAATTAGCAACAAAATATTTTGAAATAAACATACATTAATTGAAAAAATCCTACAATTCTTCCAAATATTAAAAAAGAAATCACAAAAATATTAACAAAAAGTCAATTTCATGAAGTACTAAAATTGAATAAATATACTGCGAATATATTTCTAAAGAAAGAATAATCCCATTTAGAAAAATTTGCAGTGGAGAAGTTACCATCATAGCATGCACAACAGCCAAATTAAAAGACATGCCAAGATGACATTTCAACATGGCACTTTGTCATAATATTGCTAAGTCAATAATAAAAATGCCAGAAAATATACATAGCAACAATTTTGAAAAAGGAAGATCAGTTAAAAGTAAAAAAGGATTTTTTTTAAAAAGGAAGAATGCCGCCAACTGTTTATTTGGATGCTGTAAAAAAAATAATAAAACGAGCAATAATCTAAGAGTAATAATCAGCCAGGGGGAAATAAAGAAAAACAAAGCTACAATTCTATGACTGGAAAGATCATGAAAAGATAATAGGGAGCAAAAAAGTAATATTCAGAAATATAAACGAAACAAAAGAGATTAAAAAATATGTTATGTATATGTTTGAGAGTAAAGCAATGTGAAGAGCATAAAAATATGTATATGTTTTAATAAAGCAGCGTGAAGAAATTCCCTGAATTTTTATCAACTCAATTTTAATCAATCATTTCACTTTCAATAATTTATAAAATGCAAAATTGGGCATGGAAACGAAAATGCAAAGAGCAGAAATACACGCTCATAAGATTTTAAAAATGACAGCAGGACAAACAAGAAAATGATATGTTCTCAAGGTATCATTTCTTTATTGTAAAGATGATTGATATTGAAGATTTAAGCAGATAAGGTGGAAAATTAAAAATGTAATACATCAAAAGATATTATGAGAGCACACATTCTAATATAACATTGAAATGGCACTCAAAACGGGACATGGAAAATTTAATCACTGAAGGAAAGCATAAAAGAACACTATTTCCCACTTACCACTAGATGACCCATGCTGAACATAAACACCGAATGAAAAAGCGTCACCACAAGTAATATGATACACAGAAAGTGTCAGCTTGAAAATGATGACAACTGTTCCTTCATCTTCAAAGGGTCTAAAATAATCATAAATAGTTATTTTATCATCATTTTAGAGTAGTATAAGTAAAGCATTTTTTAAAAAAACTTCATTACCATTCAAATCATTGCAAATCAATAAGAAATAATCTACAGGAGAAAATGATAGAGGAATTCAAAAGCATGGTACATCCAATCACAATGACATCTATTATTCTACAATATTTTTATAATCCTGTCAATTTGATAATCTTTTTCCTACAGAAAGTGTTCTGTATTATTTCAAGTTAAGAAAAATAAGAATAGAATTAAAACTTCAATAGGTTTTGCAGAAAAATATCAACAGTATTTTCAGAAATATTAATTTTTTTTTACGTTTCTCTTAACCATTCAAAGAGAATGTATGTTTCCTATTTCCTATGGTTTGGAAGAAATTACTCGGGTTTAAATAACAATCGCTTCATTTATTTAATTCCATTATGACTATCTAAGAGTAGTAATTTCAAGCACAAAAAACGTAATAACAGTGCTAAAAAAACATAATGGCGATTGTGTACAAAGTCACTATCTATAAGACATTTCAGCAATTAATTGGTTCGTACTACAAGCTGCTGTCTAGAACAATACACTATGCTTAGTGCCCCAGCAAGACTGTCCTTAAATTCAGAATAGAAAAATGTTTTGCATTAAAAGTGCGCACTTTTAATCGTTTACATAAAAAAATTCTCAAATAATGAAATATTCTAAATTTGTCACAAAAAATAAAATATTCACAAAATGAATAGATTGGTGGCAAAATGGGTTTTGAAAAATGAAATATTTGTAGTTAATCAGGTTAAAAATAATAATAATCAAAGAATGGTTCTTTTCAATGTGGTTAGAAAAAAAAAATGTATAGAATAAGAACTTTATAAGTTAAGAAGAAAGAAACATATATAGCAAAATTGAAATTATTGAAATTTAAGCTCAAATGATGCCGAGATTTCAACACCTGCCATATTTCTAATTTACGATTTAAATCCTCTTATAATTCTTAAAATAGAAAGTACACTTCTGAAAATATAATTAGAAAATATTTAAAATAAATGAAAAAAGAACACAAATTTTTCTATGACGCATTCAATGAACACCTAAGGATCGAATGTGAGAAAGATGGATTCACTATAAAAGAACATTTTCTCTTATTCAGCATTAGATGACTATTGCTTAACATAAAGATTGAATGAAGCAGTTTTTAACAATAGATATAATGCGCAGGGCCTTTGATTGGGCATAAAACAATTGGGTAATAGGCTGAAAGCCATTTTTAAAACCAGAGGGCAACTCAAAAGATTGCAACAAAACAATAAGAAATATTCTGAAGCAGAAAAATGGTGTGTTCCCACTTTAGATTAGAAAAACATCCGAAACCAAATTAAAAAATTTTATTCTACAATACCCAATGTGCTGTGCAAACAATCTAATTCTAATGGAAAGTTTTTTTTATCTTTGTGAATTCAAAAATTAGTAAATTAAAAAAAAGAAATTAATAAAAACATGAACGCTTTTTGACAGAAGAGATCAATTATATATTATTGCAAAAGTATTGAATATATCGTTATATTTTCTCTGAACACTGAAATAAAAATATAGATTTACGTATCTTGGCATCCAAAAATAGAGAATTTATTAAATATATAGTGCATGTATCACAAATATTGAATGTTCATTAAGAAGCTGCATCAGAGGAAGCACAACATGAAACAATACACAGCATGCTGCATTTTCAGATTATTCGGAATGCTTTCAAATAATTTCGAACAGTAATACTCAAGAAAAAGTTTTATCGTCTCAAATGAGATTCAACTTGTCGAAACATAATATGAAATGTTTTGAAAGACACTGACATAAATAAGATTTTAAAAAATTAACAGATTATCAACTAATTGCATATTCTGGAGTTTATAATAGCCACCAGATTTGAATGCACGGGGAAAAGTGACCCAGTGATGATTTATATTGAAAATCAGAGAACAATGAAGAAAACCAAGTCTCATTTCTCATGCAGAATCTCAGAACCAAGAAAGAGAGAAAATTTCATAGATTGTGTCATGTCAAAGAAATTTACTCTTTCCATTCAGAAGAAAATACTGACCCATTGTGAGTCTTATAATGGATTTGCACCTAAAAATACTTTCATCAAATGAACTTATCCTAAAATGTCATATTTATTACATTAAGACAAAATCAATATCATGTCAACAAATAATTGCAATTTTCAGCTACTGTATATTCAATAAATAAAACCACTCAATCAAGAGATGTAACTCCAGCAGTGAGAATGGATTTCAAGATATATTCCTTCCAAGCAACAAAGGCCAATACTTTATGCACATTTACAATTTTGATAAGAGAAAGACATTCCAATTCCTTTTCATAATTTCATTTCAGTTAAATACGTAGTTAAAAACACTATACGTAGACTACAAAAAATACACAATGGCAAATCATTAACATTTGAAAATTGGATCCGAAATTTGTAATAAGTGTATCAGGTTGCATAAAACTGGAAAAGAAAATAGACAGTTTCTATAAAAAATATAAAAGGCTTCTTTCTTTCTTCTTTCTTTATTACGAATCAAAATGGTCATTGCAGCATCGAAAGAGAAGGTTACTTTTACTAGAAAGTTAAAAGAGATTTTTCAAAAAGTTTTGACTTCCAAACCGTCACACTATCCATTTTTGAACACCTAAATGCACTGTCAATATCATCCAGACTATTGGTGACATTGCACTTTAGGGCATGAATTAAATCTCGGAAACTGAACAGTTAACTTTGTGCATTTGTTCTACAGTCTTAATTTTGCTGAATGACTCTATATATTCTAACAATTAACATTTCCTTATAAATGTATTCTTTCATTGCTAAGGAAGCAAATAAAAATATCATAAACAAAAGAAAAAGACTTACAAATAATGCATCAAATGCAATACTCTTATAAGATATTTATACTGACTACTGGAGTCACTTAAAGATAGTAAAAGGTAATGAAGCCCCAAATAACTCAAACAATAAACAAGTGAAAATAAATTGAAGCTATAAGAAATCAATGCTGCTGTCTCTGGTGGATCAAATAAAGATTTCAACTTCAAGAACATAGCCTAACAAATGAAAGAAATTAAAAATTTCACTAAGAAAACAGTTTTAATAAAGCATCAGCATAAAACTGCCAAACAACGATGCTTTGATTTTCAATTTCAAAAGACATTTAAGTAACATCACACGAAATATTTGAATTTCTAGAAAAAACACTTTGCTCAAAAAACTAAACTTTTGCTCCGTCCAGCCCTTGATACACACCTAGAAATACAAATCAGTCCTAAATGAAATGTTCCATTTCTAAATGTTTAACAAAAACAAAAACAATCATAATTACCAACGGAATTAAATCTAAAGAAAGCATTATCAGGCTGATCTAATTAATACAAGTTAAAATGTAGGGTTTCACTTCATGAATCCTCAAAAATTAAATTCACTTTAAACTTTACATTTTTTAAAAAAATTCATAATAATATATTCCTATAGTTATTATTATTATTTGATGATAAAAACTAGTTTCAACTAATCAGATGTAGACACAAATATGATTTTCCAGCTATTTATAAGCTATGTGTCTTCAATTCAAGCTTTATAGATCTGAAATCATGCAAAATTCAGAACAAACTGAGCAGCCATTGGAGTAAATGAAAAAAGTAAGTTATCATACTCAGCATGAAATTTGTGAAAGTTACTTCATCATCTAAAAAGAGGCAGCTTATAAGAATTTAAAGGGTTTATTACATACTGATTCAGAATGACATCATGCGTTGTCAGCATGATGAAGTGGGATGTAACTTTATCTAACCGAGTTCTACTGACTGCTGTAAAATTCAGAAAGCTCGGTGAAATGCCTCACAATTGAGGGGAAAAATGGATTTATAAAAAATGCACCAGTGAATAATAAAAAGAAAATACATTGCTTTAAAAAATATTTATTTATTGGGACTAGATAAAATTCTGTAATTTTCCAAGAGATATTTAGAGATAACTTCAAAGGAAAAAAATTATTATATTCTTCTTCCTAATGCAATAAATAACAGATGGAGTTAGTATAGTAAAGAACCAACATCAAACAAACAAACTGCAAATCGATTTCCAAAGAAAGAAAAAATAATTACAAATAGTTTGAAATGGATAACTCTCCTTTGCAGCAATTACAAAAGCACTTATGGAGACAACATCCAATGCCCAAATGACATTTCATCAAGTCATAATAATACATTGTTAACAACTAAAATCTGGTGAAAAAAAATTAAATAATAATCTTTGATTTTCTTTTTTTAAATCCACTAAAATTGAAAAAATGAAAAGATTAAGGAAACTGCAAATGTGAATATTAAGGCTGCCGCAAATGCTCATGCTGTACAGGATTTCGTATTGGAATAGTCATTATTAATAACCAGACAAAAGAAAGAAAATCAAAGGTATCTGTTACAGGCAAGGTCCTAAACAGATTGCAAGCAAAGAAACAGAATTGTAAATAAACCACAATAGCTTTTAAATCAGCTTGCATAGTGAAAATAGGAATTACACATATTTTGATCAACACAATCGAAATATTCTTTCTTCACCTGAAATCAATAGTAAAATGCCAAATTTGATGAAGAAGGGAAACTTGTAAAGAGCAGCAAGACTTCCGTAATCATAAGAAAAATACAAAATGCATAAAAAACAGGGTATAATATTATTCAATAATGGACAGATTTAGTTAAAATTGAACTTAACTTGTGGAAATGGACCAATCTTTTCTCCCAAGTAAAAATTTAATAAATAATTAGAAAGGATTTAATACAAATAAAGCAAAGCACATTTTCAAAGCTAACGAATAAAATAGCCCTGAAAACTGGACAAGACAGAGGGAAAAGATGAGAGAATAAAAAAGAACGATGTATCTCACTCACCACAAGATGACCGTTGTTAAGAACATACACAGACTCTTCAAGCTTTGCCACAAGTATGATACACAAAATATTTTCACTTGCAAAAGATGTCAGCAGTTGTTTTATCTTCAACATACCTAAAACAGCAGAAAATAATCATTTTATTAGAACAGCAAAGTGTAACCAGGAAAATTTTGCTTAAAAACATTAACAGAACTTTAAAGAAGTAATGCATTTTTGTTACAAACAGCATAACAAGAGTTTATGCTATTTATATCCTACGCTTCAAAATAAAAAAAAATTTCTTCAGATCATAACAATTATTTCACTTATTTGATTTTTATCACAAAGAAGAAATTCAAAATTGGCTAACAGAACACATGAATTTATAATTAACTAAGCATCTAGTGAAATTAAATTCGTAAAATGAAAATATTAGAAAAAGAACTTGATAAGATAGAGACTTTAATTACTATTGATTTATTTCAGTTCATAGATAAGATAGAGACTTTAATTACTATTGATTTATTTCAGTTCACAAATTGTAATCTATTTAGGCTTACCTGCTAAAAAAAATAGCAAGAAGGAATAATAAAACAACATTCATACACCATAAACGATTTCTAACATAAGGCACAAAATAACAGGTTCAACTTTTAAATAGAATAGAAAAGCAAGTTACAGAAACTAAATTCCAAAATATTTCAGAATCATTTAGGCTATGAAAATTTAGAATCTCAAAACAATGCTATATATATATATATATATATATATATATATATATATATATATACTCTCTAATTGAAACAAAGGAAGTTAAATTTAGTTATTGAAATATTTCAGAACAATGCAAAGCTAATTTCAGGAATTATATTCAACTCATAGATATAAAAAGAACCAAAATAACTTTTGGCAGATGAATTTAATCTACAGCAAATATTATAACATAATTCTATAATTAATACAATTAGGAAATCAAAGCCCTTCAACACAAACACATAATTGTATGGTTTGAATTCCTTCATCCATTACGGTAACAGGACGAACTTTAACATACTGGATTAAAAAAATAAATTTGAAGTGTAATCAACAACTAACCGCCTGGGAAACAAAATCAAATTTCATTGTAGGAAATAAAAATGTCAATAGAATTTAATTCCTCTACTTTGTTCAAACAATTAAAACTGTGAGGCAGTCATTAAAAAATAATTATTGTTGTGATTCAGCCACAGCAACAGTTAATTTAATCTTTCCAACTCAGGAAAAACGAGAAAACTGATCATTAGGAATTAAATAATTTTCAACACCATCCTCATTTAAATCTACAATATTTTTACAATATTTCTACAACATTTAATATTATGTTTCGCTAAGTTGATTCTCATTTGAGAGGATAAAACTTTTTCTTTTTGTATTGCTGTTCGAAATTATTTTAAAGCATTCCAAATCATCTGAAAATGCAGCATGCTGTGTATTGTTTCATGTTGTGCCTCCTTTGATGCAGCTTCTTAATGGACATTCAATATTTGTGATACATGCACAATATATACATTAATAAATTCTCTATTTTTGGATGCCAAGATCCGTCAACATATATTTTAATTTCAGTGTGCAGAGAAAATATAACAAAATAATCAATACTTGTGCAATAATATATCATTGATCTATTCCGGCAAAAAGCGTTCGAGTTTTTATTAATTTCTTATTTTATTTATTAATTTTTGAATTCATAAAGATGAAAACACTTTCCATTAAAATTAGATTGTATGTACAGCACATTGGGTATTGTAGAATAATATTTTTTAATTTGTTGTAGGATGATTTTTGCAATCTAAAGTGGGAATGCACCATTTTTCTGCTTCAAAGAATTGTTTTGCAATATTTTGAGTTGCAGTTAACTTTGTGCATTTGTTCTACAGTTTAAATTTTGCTGAATGTCTGTATATTCTAACAATAAATATTTCCTTCTAAATATATTCTTTCATTGCTAATGAAGTAAATAAAAATATCATAAACAAAAGAAAAATAGAGTAAAATTTTCTTACAAATAATGCATCAAATGCAATACTCTTATAAGATATTTATACTGACTACTGGAGTCATTTAAAGATAGTAAAAGGTAAGGAAGCCCCAGATAACTCAAACAATAAACAAGTAAAAAGAAATTGAAGTTATAAGAAATCAATGTTGCTGTCTCTGAAAGGATCAAACAAATCTTACAACTTAAAGAAAGCAGCATAATAAATGAAAACAATTAAACATTTCACTAAGAAAATTTTTTTTAAAAAAAACCTAAGCATAAAACTGCCATACAGCAATAATTTGATTTTCAATTTCAAAAGACATTTAAGTAACATCACACGAAATATTTGAATTTCTAGTAAAAACACTTTGCTCAAAAAACAAAACTTTTGCTCCATCCAGCCCTTGATACACATCTAGAAATACAAATCAGTCCTCCTAAATGAAATGTAACGGATTCCATTTCAAATTGTTTTGTTTAGCAACAAGATAAAAAAAATCATAATTACCAGCAGAATTAAATCTAAAGCAAGCCTCATCAGGCTGATCTAATTAATACAAGTTAAAATGTAGGATTTCATTAAATAAACCCTCAATAATGGATTTCACATTCGAGTTTACTTCTTAAAAAATGCATTAAAATATATTCCTACAGTACTTTTATTTGATGACAAAAATAAATTTAAGCTAGTCAGATGTAGACACAAATATGATTTTCCAGCTATTTAAAAGCAGAACTAACTGAGCAGCGATTGGAGTAAATGAAAAAACTAAGTTATCTCACATCAGAAATCATGCGCAGCATGGAATAACTGAAAGTTACATAAGCATCCAAAAAAAGAGGCAGCTTCAAAAAAAGAAACAAGAATTTCAAGGGTTTATTTACAAATTGATTCGGAATAACATCAAGCATCTTCAGCATAACTGGGATTTAACTTGATCTCATTGAATTCCACTGCTGTAAAACTAAGAAAGTTCAGTGAAATGCCTCACAATTGAGGATAAAAATGGATTTATAAAAAATGCACCAGTGCATAATAAAAAGAAAATACATTGCTTTAAAAAATATTAATTTATTGGGACTAGATAAAATTCTGTAACTTTCCAAGAAATATTTTAAGATAAATTCAAAGGGAAATTTTTTATTATATTCTTCATCCTAATGCATACGTAACAGATGGAGTTAGTATAGTTATGCACCAACATCCAACAAACAAACTGCAAAAAGATTTCCAAAGAAAGAACAATAATTCCAAATAGTTTGAAATGGATAACTTTCACTACAGCAATTACAAAAGCACTTATGAAGACACAACATCCAATGGTTAAATGACATTTCTACAAGTCGTAATAATACATTGCTAACAACTAAAATTTGGTGAAAAAAAATTAAATAATAATCTTTGATTTTCTTTTTTTAAATCCACTAAAATTGAAAAAATGAAACGATTAAGGAAACTACAAATGTGAATATTAAGGCTGCCGCAAATGCTCATGCTGTATAGGATTTCGTATTGGAATAGTCATTATTATTAACCAGACAAAAGAAAGAAAATCAAAGGTATCTGTTACAGGAAAGGTCATTAACGGATTGCAAGCAAAGAAACAGAATTGTAAACAAACCGCATTTCTTATGAAACAGCTCACATAGTATAAAAAGGAATTCCGCAAATTTTGATCAACACAATCGAAATATTCTTTCTTCTGAAATCAATTGTAAAATGCCAAATTTGATGAAGAAGGGAAACTTGTAAAGAGCAGCAAGACTTCCGTAATCATAAGAAAAATACAAAATGCATAAAAAACAGGGTATAATATTATTCAATTATGTACAGATTTAGTTAATGTACGACTTAATTTGTGAAAATAGGCCAATCATTCCCCCCAAGTAAAAATTTAATAAATAATTAGAAATGATTAAACGCAAATAAAGCACATTTTCCAAATTTAAAG
The DNA here is from genome assembly GCA_026289955.1 of Argiope argentata. Taxonomy (NCBI): domain Eukaryota; kingdom Metazoa; phylum Arthropoda; class Arachnida; order Araneae; family Araneidae; genus Argiope; species Argiope argentata. Next base: position 26,766 of record JAOUZG010033439.1, read on the forward strand.
AATAAAATAGCCCTGAAAACTGGACAAGACAGAGGGAAATGATGAGAGAATAAAAAAGAAGGATGTATCTCACCCACTACAAGATGAGCGTTGTTAAGAACATACACAGACTCTTCAAGCTTTGTCACAAGTATGATACACTGGAAATTTTCACTTGCAAAAGATGTCAGCAGTTGTTATATCTTCAACGTATCTAAAAAAATAATAGAAAATAATCATTTTATTAGAACGGCAAAGTGTAACCAGGAAAATTTTGCTTAAAAACATTAACAGAACTTTAAAGAAGTAATGCATTTTTGTTACAAACAGCATAACAAGAGTTTATGCCATTTATTTCCAACGCTTCAAAATAAATAAAAAAATTTCTTCAGATAATAACAATTATTTCACTTATTTGATTTTATCACTAAGAAGAATTTCAAAATTGGCTAACAGAACACAAGAATTTATAATTAACTAAGCATCTAGTGAAATTAAATTCGTAAAATAAAAACATTGGAAAAAAGAGCTTGATAAGATAGAGACAGTAATAAATGTTGATTTATTTCAGTTCACAAATTGTAATCTATTTATGCTTACCTGCTAAAAAAATTAGCAAGAATGAACAATAAAACAATATTCATACACCATAAACGATTTCTAACATAACACACATTCGAACTAACAGGTTCAACTTTTAAATAGAATAAAAAGCAAGTTACAGAAACTAAATTTTAAAATATTTCAGAATCATTTAGGTTATAAAAATTTAGAATCTCAAAAACTGCAAAAAAAACACCCCTCACTAATTGAAAAAAAGGAAGTTATATTTAATTATTGAAATATTTCAGAGCAATGCAACAAGCTCAATTCAGGAATTGTATTCAACTCATGAATATTAAAAGAACCAAAATAACTTTTGACAGATAATTTAATCTACAGCAAATATTATTAGTTAATTCTATGTTAAATACCATCAGGAAATTAAAGCCCTTCAACACAAACACCTACCTAATTGTATGGTTTGAATTCCTTCATCTATTACACCAACAGGATGAACTTTAACATGTATTCAATTGTAAAAATAAATTAGAATTGTCATCAACGACTAACAGGCTGCGAAACAAAATCAAAATTCATTCTAGGAAAAAAATGTCAATAGAATTTAATTCCTCTACTTTGTTCAAACAATTAAAACTGTGAGGCAGTCATTAAAAGTTAACTATTGTTGTGATTCAGCCACAGCAGCAGTTAATTTAATCTTTCCAACTCAGGAAAAACGAGAAAACTGGTCATCCGGGATTAAAAAAATTTCAAAACAAAATGGAAACCATCCTCATTTAAATCTACAATATTTTTTCAATATTTCTACAACATTTAATATTATGTTTCGACAAGTTGAATCTCATTTGAGACGATAAAACTATTTCTTGTGTATTGCTATTCGAAATTATTTCAAAGCATTCCGAATAATCTGAAAATGCAGAATGCTGTGTATTGTTTCAGGTTGTGCCTCCTTTGATGCAGCTTCTTAATGGACATTCAATATTTCTGATACATGCACAATATATTCATTAATAAATTCTCTATTTTTTGGATGCCAAGATCCGTCAACATATATTTTAATTTCAGTGTGCAGAGAAAATATAACAAAATAATCAATACTTGTGCAATAATATATCGTTGATCTCTTCCAGCAAAAAGCGTTCGAGTTTTTATTAATTTCTTATTTTATTTATTAATTTTTGAATTCATAAAGATCAAAACACTTTCCATTAAAATTAGATTGTATGTACAGCACATTGGGTATTGTAGAATAATATTTTTTAATTTGTTGTAGGATGATTTTTGCAATCTAAAGTGGGAACGCACCATTTTTCTGCTTCAAAGAATTGTTTTGCAATATTTTGAGTTGCAGTTAACTTTGTGCATTTGTTCTACAGTTTAAATTTTGCTGAATATCTATATATTCTAACAATAAATATTTCCTTCTAAATATATTCTTTCATTGCTAATGAAGTAAATAAAAATATCATAAACAAAAGAATAATAGAGTGAATCTTTCTTACAAATGATGCATCAAATGCAATACTCTTTTAAGATATTTATACTGACTACTGGAGTCATTTAAAGATAGTAAAAGGTAAGGAAGCCCCAGATAACTCAAATAATAAACAAGTGAAAATAAATTGAAGTAATGAGAAGTGAATGTTGCTGTTTTCTGGTGGATCAAATCAATATTACAATTTTAAGAAAATAGCATGACAAATGAAAACAATTATATATTTCCCTAAGAAAACAGTTTTTAAAAAACATGAGCATAAAACTGCCAAACAACGATGCTTTGATTTTCAATTTCTAAAGACATTTAAGTAGCATCACATGAAATATTTGAATTTCTAGTAAAAACACTTTGCTCAAAAAACAAAACTTTTGCTCCATCCAGCCCTTGATACACATCAATAAATACAAATCAGTCCTCCTAAATGAAATGTAACGGATTCCATTTCAAATTGTTTTGTTTAGCAACAAGATAAAAAAAAATCATAATTACCAACAGAATTAAATCTAAAGCAAGCCTCATCAGGCTGATCTAATTAATACAAGTTAAAATGTAGGATTTCATTAAATAAACCCTCAATAATGGATTTCACATTCGAGTTTACTTCTTAAAAAATGCATTAAAATATATTCCTACAGTACTTTTATTTGATGACAAAAATAAATTTAAGCTAGTCAGATGTAGACACAAATATGATTTTCCAGCTATTTAAAAGCAGAACTACCTGTGCAGCGATTGGAGTAAATGAAAAAAGAAAGTTATCTCATACTAGAAATCATGCGCAGCATGGAACATCTGAAAGTTACATCAGCATCTAAAAAGAGAGGCAGCTTCAAAAAAAGAAACAAGAATTTCAAGGGTTTATTTACAAATTGATTCGGAATAACATCAAGCATCTTCAGCACAACTGGGACTTAACTTGATCTCATTGAATTCCACTGCTGTAAAATTGAGAAAGCTCAATGAAATGCTTCACAATTGAGGATAAAAATGGATTTATAAAAAATGCACCAGTGCATAATAAAAAGAAAATACATTGCTTTAAAAAATATTTATTTATTGGGACTAGATAAAATTCTTTAACTTCCCAAGAAATATTTAGAAATAAATTCAAAGGGAAATTTTTTTATTATATTCGTCATCCTAATGCATATATAACAAATGGAGTTGGTATAGTTAAGCACCAACATCCAACAAACAAACTGCAAAAAGATTTCCTAAGAAAGAACAATAATTCCAAATAATTTGAAATGAATAACTCTCCTTTGCAGCAATAACAAAAGCACTTATGAAGACACAACATCCAATGGTTAAATGACATTTCTACAAGTCGTAATAATACATTGATTTTATCACAAAGAATTTCAAAATTGGCTAACAGAACACATGAATTTATAATTAACTAAGCATCTAGTGAAATTCGTAAAATAAAAACAGTAGAAAAAGAACTTGATAAGATAGAGACAGTAATTACTATTGATTTATTTCAGTTCACAAATTGTAATCTATTTAGGCTTACCTGCTAAAAAAATAGCAAGAAGGAATAATAAAACAACATTCATACACCATAAACGATTTCTACATAAGGCACAAAATAACAGGTTCAACTTTTAAATGGAATAAAAAGCAAGTTACAGAAACTAAATTCTAAAATATTTCAGAATCATTTTGGTTATGAAAATTTAGAATCTCAAAACACTGCAAAAAAAAATCACTAATTGAAACAAAGGAAGTTAAATTTAGTTGTTGAAATATTTCAGAACAATGCAAGACGCTAATTTCAGGAATTGTATTCAACTCATGGATATAAAAAGAACCAAAATAACTTTTGATATAAAAATTTATCTACAGCAAATAATAAGACATAATTCAATATTTAATACCATCAGGAAATCAAAGCCCTTCAACACAAACACCTACCTAATTGTATGGTTTGAATTCCTTCATCTATTACACCAACAGGATGAACTTTAATATGCATTCAATTGTAAAAATAAATTAGAAATGTAATCAACAACTAACCGCCTGGGAAACAAAATCAAATTTCATTGTGGGAAATAAAAATGTCAATAGAATTTAATTCCTCTACTTCGTTCAAACAATTAAAACTGTGAGGCAGTCATTAAAAAATAACCATTGTTGTGATTCAGCCACAGCAGCAGTTAATTTAATGTTTGCAATTCAGGAAAAAAGAGAAAGCTGATCATTAGGAATTAAATAATTTTCAAAACAAAATGGAAACCATTCTGATTTAAATCTACAATAATAATAATAATGATAATAAAGAATACTCAATTTTCCACGAAAATATTTAGATATTTATGTATGTTAAAAGAGAAAAAAAAGATGATCGTTTCCAATATTATTTTTTAAATTAGAAATTTGTAAAGTAAAAAATTAATATCAAAAAATGTCACATTTCCGAGGTACAAATATCCAATAAACTCACCAAACAGATTTTTAAAGAAAGGATAATATTGCAGGAAACACAACAGCATGTTAGAAGACATGGAATTCTGCCCTATGATGGCATTTCAACAAGTCATAGTAATATAAGACACACAATAAAAATGTCAGAAAGAAAAATAATCATCCTGAATAAAATATAAGTTCTTAGAAAGTAAAAAAATAAATAAATAAGCCACCAATTCTGATACAGAACAATCATATACTATGATGCAATGGTTAAATTGGTAAAATTAACTAATTAAATAATTTTCAACACAAAAGGGAAATCATTCTGATTTAAATCTACAAAAATTTTAAAAAAAGAATTCACAATGTAACAAAATACTGGCCCTTTTTTCTTATTGAGGGAAAAAATGTGACACTGCTTAATGAAATTGAAAGAGAATATTGTTTCAATACTTTACATTTTGTTGTTTTCTTTTTGTGTATTTTGAATATAAAAAGGGATAAAAAGTTCAATGAAAATTTTGATAAGTTTCCGAAGGTAGATGAAAAAAACAATACACTCACATATATATATAATTCAAAAGGTAGGAAAAGGTTTGGACATATTAAAAAGAATTTCTATTTATCAATTATTTTTAAAATAATTTCCATAAGGAATACAACCATTCCAACAGAAAACTATACCCAAGAAATTAACAAGTGACAGCCGAAACACTTGAAAGTATAGAAAGTATATGAATAACAATTCAATTATTAAGTTGCAAGAATATTAAGCTCAATTATAATTATTAAGTACATTAATTAGATCTGATTCTGCAGGTTTTATAAATAAAGACAAACTTATATAGAATTTATTAATATTTCATATCATATCAAAAAGATTGAACAATTCCAAAACTAATTGCTGATAACTAATTGCTAATAACTGAATATATTAAAAAAATAAATTTAATTGTTGAAATCAAGTTTGGCAAATTGCACCCAAAACATTCTTTTAAGTTTTTTTATTTTCATTAAAATTTCCTGGGCACCATTTAATTGAAATGCTACAAAAATATTTTGAATGTATGGATACAGTTTACATTTCTTGGGTGTTACTTGTGTAGATAAATGTATGATTGCTAATACAGTAAGTATAATCAGAAAGATACTTACCCATACCATGATCACCAAAATCTCAGTTTGTCAGACTGGGCTCTGGAATACGTTGAAGCTCACTTGCTTACAGAAGCCAAATTTCATGAGGTCGTGACAACAGCCTCACACCATTTATTCTGCTGCAAATCCAAAAAATATCAGTATTAGTATTTTCTAATTTTTTTCTTTCAAATATTCCATTTCAATTAAATAAAAGACATAGGAGGTGAAATATATCCATTTCTGTCAAGAAAGAATTATCATTCCTTTTTTACTCTCACCTTGATGTGCATTAACTCAGAAGCTCTTCAGCACCGGATACAACAAAAGATTGATGTCGAGTTAAAACCATCTATCGGACATCAAAATTTCTTAATTTTTATAATTGATATTTCATTAATACTGAAAACTAGATTGTAATTTAGAAATTAATTTTTAATCTTTGAATTAAAAGAATAATTGATTTGTCGACAAATGCTGTTGCATGTAAACTTTTATCTATTTCTCACTTTTGATAATATAGAACTCCACATACACAAATGCTTAACACCAATTTAAGACTTCTTTTAAGGTACTGTATTAAATGATTGCATTTTCACAATGAAAATACAAGGAATAATTTTTCTTGTTCTCGTTTCAGGTTCTTGGCAAAGTAACCAAGTTTTACAAAGTTAAATGGTCTTTTTTCAGAGGAATAATATTTTTTTCTTTAAATAACATAAAACTTAGATAAAATCATCACATTTAATTGTTTAAATAATTTTAATCTTCAATCCCGATTGAATTGCTAGCTTTCAACTCCTGGCAACATTGAAATGTGTATGAACATTAACACCAAATTTAATGAAATTATATATGAAAGAGAAATTAAAATATATTTTATAAAAATTCTAAAAATAAGATGTTCACTTCATTTCATCCCTTCATCAAAGTTGCATTTTCATTTATCCGTTAATACCATTGCAGATCAAAGACAAATGAAAATAAAAATATGAGGTAAAATTGTTAAATTTAAAATAATCCCAATTTATGAAGAATTTTTTTATCTATGTTGGTTAAATTATTAACTTTTTTTTAAGATTAACCCTGCCACTTACATAATTAAGATTCTCTTTTTAATATAATTATGGAATGCAATTATATTTTTTTAACAAAATCTATTATAAGCAAAATATGAAAAATCCACTTACACTTTATAGTAGTGTCAACAACAGTTTCTTCAAACACCTTTCTGAAGAACATACCTGAAATGTTAAAAAACTATTTTAACACTTCCAAACGAAGCATGAAGGGACATAAAAAGAAATGCGACAAAATCAAATTTCAAAGCTTTAATGTAAATCTGAAATTCAACAAACTAATCCCATATTCAATATATACCAAATAAAAAAAATAAAGAATTAACCACACTCAAAGGAGGATTGCTTCAGAACATATTCTAATTATTTAAATTTCAACAATTTAACACATAGTTTTATAATAATTCAATACAAAAGTGTGATCTTTGTACGGGCAATCGGTAGGACAGGTCATTCGATATTGCTTTCTATATTACATTGTTCTAAAAATAACCAGAAATTAAAAAAAAGGCGTAGTTAGAAATAATTAATTCTAACATATAGGAAAGGGTAGTACATAATTTTTTTTAATCTTTCAAAATAGTATTTTGTTAAGGGAAGATCAAAACTAGCAATCCTCTCCATTAAATAAAATAAAAAGATCAAGTGAACGCTATATATTTAGTAAGCAGTCTTGTGCTCACGCCCACACTTTCCGAATCATACTCGCGCGTAATTTTAAAGCTCGAACAACGAATACTCAGAGATTCGTCCATAATACAATAAAAAATTTCCTAAAATCGCTAAAATAAGCGCATAATACAATTAAATTTTGGATATCGAATTTTTTCTCTGCAATATGAAAATAATAAAAAAAAGCTGACAGAAATGTAAATTTGTAAAAACAAATGCTTGTTAAAAAGAAAACCAATATTCAAGCTTCGTAGTAGCATCAGCTTCTCGAGCTAATATAATACTCAATCAAGAAGATTATCCTACGGTATGCGAATATGTTCATTCAAAGCGTATTTAAAGAAAAAAAACTGAACATCTTAATCTAAGTAATATCACATAAAATGTATTTATTAAAAATAAATTTCAAGTCGGAAGAGGGAAAAAAAGGATAATTTTTGTTAACATAAAAGAGAACCAAATGATAGAATTCGTATTACAATGTACACTTTAGTTTTAAATTAAAAATATAATTACTTTTAAAATTTTTTATTTAAAATTAAAAAATAAATAAAACCACCCAACAAACATAATCGCATGCAAAAGAATTAACTTCTCCTAACTCATATTCTTGAAAACGATATTTTTATTTTTTTAAAAAATATTTCCATAAATTATGGATGGGAAAACGCCAAATATTCATAATATTTACACAAATCAATGCTATGATCATAACAAAAAGCAGCACAATGAACATTAAAGAAAAGTCAACACAACTGACTCGAAATTTTAAAAAAAAAAATTACAGGGAGAACGCAGCCAGCAATCCCACACTCAGCATTTAGCATAAATTTAAATAATTGCTGCTTATCTTGATTACGCAAAAATTTACCTGATTTTGAAGATTGTATCCTGGGTGAAGTGACTTGAAGATACACAGAGTTTGTCTTTAATGTGGTTTATTGGTGAGATTAAAAACGAAAGGACATGATTACGCCATAGTGTAGCAGGCCCACAGAACAACACATGCAAAATTTCACGGGAGAGAGCCGAGATCATACTTCCTCTCGTAACAGGGTCCAGTTCGATTCTGCTGGGAAAAAAAGTGTCACATCACGTGCTGTTTACATGATCAGCAGCTGGCTCCGCCCAATAAGATGACGCGCGTAGTAGAATTCTTAACGCGCCAATCTGAAGAACTAATGAAATAATTGGAACAACCACCAACAGCAAAACAGTAAATAAGGAATGCCTCTTTATTGGTCGAAAGGGGTTGTCCATTCTCTGATTCGTTCTCGAGATCAACAAATGAGCAATGAGAGTAGTTCAAGTGGGGAGTGCCAGGCGCCTGAATTTCTCAAACCCCCCCTTTCAACATACTCTTAATGGCTCACTTCTATTTAATAAAAGTTGTCAAAACAATGAAATCTATATTAATAATAGTAGAGGGAAATTAATAACTTTGAAGAAAATTAATTAACCGAAAACTGCGTTAATGAAGTATTAAATAATTTCCGAGGATGTATATATTCTTATTTTTGTAAATAAATCCATGATAATTAGAATGAGAAAAATGTCCGAAGAAAATAAATCTAGACTCTTAGAAATGTATACATAATTTTAAATAACATTTATTTGGCTGTAAATAAAGGTAATTGACAAATTACTTTCCACATTTTATGTAGAGTAGATGAAAATGAAATAAGTAGAATTATAATGCACTTATGAACTTACAGTCATTGAATTCAGCCCCCCCCCAATATATATATATATATATATATATATATATATATATATATATATATA
>JAOUZG010033444.1:0-19883 GCA_026289955.1 Argiope argentata
AGGGCAGGTTCCCCAAGAGGTATATGTCCCGATTAATCTGAAAACATTTAAAAGTAAAGAAATTAATAAAATTCCATACTTTAATGAGAGCGAAATCTAAAGAAATGGCATTTTCGAATAAAGCTCTTGCATCGATTTTATCGAAATCGAGGTCCAATGGACTTTAGGTGGGCGAATATTGTCTTTTATTTAAGTGAAATTTGGAAATTTGAAATAATTTAGTTTCATTGATTTGAAGTTATAAGAATGATCGGTTCGAAGTTGTAAGAAATGAATGTAATATTGGAGTGAAATTTAATTTTTATGATTGAAGTTTAATTTTCCTTGCACATTGATACTATCTATTTGTTTTAAAGATATTGTTTACTAATAGAATTCTATTGAAGTAAAAAAGTAATTAACAGCAGAAATTAAATTTGTTCTATCTTTTTCTCAACTAATTTAGTATTACGAGACAAATTATTGACTCAAGAATTGAATGAATAAATTTACCGTTCATCGAATTACCAATTTACTAAACGCTCATTGTTTTGTTTTTAGTCTCCTCATTTTATTGGAGATTAAGAGACAAATCCTAGACTCAAGCAATAAATATATAAAATAATCCTTCAACTTAATGCCATTTTTCTGAACTATCCTTATTTTGTCCTTAGTCATTTCAACTTATTGCAAATTACGAGACAATCCTGGATTCAAATAGTGAAGGAATAAATTTACCGTTCAACTAAATGCCATTTTGTTAAATTCTCATTATTTTGTCTTTAGTCTCCTCAACTTATTACTTGGGAACTGAAGATTACTTGGCAAATGATAGTTTCAAGCAGTAATTGAATAAATTTATCGTTCAACTTGATGCCATATTCCTAAAGGCTCATTATTTTTTCTTTAGACTCCTCAACTTATTGGGAATTGCTTAGCAAATTATGGATTCCAGGAGTAAATGAATAAATTTATCGTTCAACTCAATGCCAATTTCCTAATGTCTCACTATTCTTCTCGAAAATAAGACTCTCAAAACTTGGAATCACGTTAGAAGCGAAACAATTTCCTAAAAATAATTTATAATATGGTCTTGTTAAAATAATTTTTCTCCAGTTCATCACTTGAAAAAGATTAAAAATCTGCTTCAGATTAAAGCAGCAATAATTCTAACAATAAATCTAATAAAAGCAGATTAAAAATCTGCTTTTTATTTCTCTATAGATTATAGATGGATTTCTCTTAAAACAGATAAAAAGCACTGTGATATAGTCACCAAAAGTCTGCAGCAGTATTTATTCGTTTGATTGTATCGGCTGCGATATAGGCAGGGAAATATTGATTTCAAGAAAATTATGTAAACATACGTGTCAGGTTTTGCAAATTTTTCCTCGAAATATCCCAATCACATTTCCATTTCCTGATGACAAAAACAGGAAATTCATAACATTTCATTTCTGCGTTTAGGAAAGATCATACTAAGATCTAAGAAAACAACTATTTTCTGGGGAAATATGACATTCAATTATTCGATTCTCTATTGAATAAGGACATTTTTCAAAACTAGGCTTTCAGCCAAATATAGATTTAAATTATAAAAACGTTTTATTAAATAAAATACTGAAAAATGTTATTAAACTTAATAATAGTGTATTAAAATATCAAAATAAACTTACGTTTTCAGTATGAATTATCAAATCAAGAATCCAATTCCACTTTATCATTAAGATGCTGGATTTGGAAGAGTTGAAATTCTAATTAACAAAACTAACCATCTTGATAATATTTTAGGAGAAATCCGTTTGCGCTGTGGAAAGGTTGGCAGTCGAAGTAAGAATAACGTAAAACAATTACTACTCTTCATTTGTTGTAATTGTTACAATGATTTGAATTGTAAAAGATTAAATTATTACGCAGTTACATTGTGGTTCCAACAATGTTCTTAATACTTGTTTGTTAGGAGCTGGGACTATTGTTGCTAAATACATTCCCTGAAAATATATGGCCTTGCGTATACTGTACAATTAATTATATTCAGTATATTTTGCAATTAATATCCTCAATGACGCATAAAAATTACAATAAATAATTATTTGATTATATGTTAACAAAATATTTACAATAAGTGTTAACAATATCTGATATGCCTTCTATTAATTGAGCAATAAAATTCTTCATGGTTTTAAAAGTAATAACTGCATTTTTAGTAAAAGCTTAGTATACCACAACATACACACATTTTATTATTAGAACTTTTAAAATCTGAAAAAATGAATCGTATTTTAAGTTATGCAAAAAATTAAGCTCTTAAAACATATCAAGTAATGTAAATACGTGAGGAACAAATATTTCATATTATAAAGTTTTTAATATTTTCTTCTCCAATAAAATATTAGTAATATCCCATTTTCTCTGCAGAATATTTTGGATCTTCGGTATGGCTACATAAAACCAGAGTTATAGTTACAAGATAATATCTGAATATCATTAAATTATTGCATTCGTAAGTATGCGAAGGAAAGAGACTGAAAAATTTTCAACCATTGGGCAGCTTTAGTTCAAAATATGGGATTATTTTGAATGACTCGATTTGAAAATGTGCAATTATTGGACAGTTTGGTTCCAAAGTTGGTATTTTGATGGCTCTAATCAGAAATGTGCTAGCGCTGGACGGCTTTGGTTCAAAATTTGGGATTATTTTGGATGACTCCACTTAAAAATATTAGTGCTCTAAATTGTATTTACTTAGTGTATGAGTTTTATACATGTGGAGTTCCTCTTTACTCTAATAGCCAGACAAACTTCCAACATTTGTATTTCTATTTTACCTTCCAAATCCTTGAAATAAAGATTCAAGGTTCGTCATTCTATACTCTAATTTAACTAACTTTGGCAAATAGCTTTAAGCGTTTTTTAGTTCTCGAGTTTAAATACTTACAGACTGAGGGCTAAACATAATGGCAAGAAAATGCTTTTTGAACTTCCAGTTTGTTTTAAATGAATGCATTTAAGAATTCTATGAATCTCTAAATTTTATCCACACAGATTTCAGCCCGCTTTTTCAAGGAAAAAAAATCAATAAATAATATCTGTATCTGAAAATGAAAACACACAAAAAGTAGGAATTTATTTAACAGTCTCTAATTTTTAAATTGTATATATCTGTTAAATTTTGTCGGAATTCGCGAAGATATTGACAACTATCTCTTTGTCTAAATGTATATTAGGTTAAATTCAGTAAGTCCACAGAATGATTAACTGAATAAATTAAATTTCATCAACAATTTTCTGACCTAATTGTAGAAATGTCAGATTTTACATTTAATCAGTCTATAAATAAATTTATTGTTCAAATAAACTTATACTCCTAATTCTAGTCTAACACAGGACGCTCAAATCATGCGTTCAATTAATAAGAAGAGCAATTTTACTGGTTTAACCCTTAACTGGGAATATGCGGTATTTCAGATTGTTATAGATGAGCTTTAAGTCACCGTTATTTTATTTTTAGCTCAATAGAATGGATTGACCCTGTAGTTTCCTATTTCGTTATATTCACTAAACGTACACTCTTTCCCTAACTCAGTCAGTTCTTTGCATGAAGTCTGTGAGACAACACCTGCTTTTTAATGCTCCATTATTTGGCACGGCTTAGCAGTTGGCTCTAAAACTTGGTCCTCGTAATATCATCCAACCCACTTGGTTATATAAAGATCCTCAGTGGCTACCAGATGTTCTAGCATTTTGAATCAGTTCAAGCAGTCACATTTATAATATTTGCTTTATTTGATACAATAACAAAACAGAAACATAAAAGACACCACAGCACAGGAAACGTTTCAGGCTTGCATCAACAATATCATGCAATTCAGGTTCTTCATTAAAAGACATGAATCGGAACAGACACACATTTATCAATAAATACAATTAATTCACCTATTTAAAGATTTCTTAGAAACATCAGGTGGTAGGTCGGTATCCCCTATATGTTTTAGTTTCCAAGTGTCCTTTTGTAACAGTATTTTGGATGGCAAAGTAACTACACACATACAATATTCTTATTGGATTAAAAATCTTTTGTACTAAAGATAGTATTAATATCTTAGAAATTATTATTTCACAAGACGGAACTTCAAAATTGATGTTGTATCATCTCAATTTATTCCCATCTAAATTTCCTAAAAGGCACAAAACAGAAGAATCGCTAGAATGTTTCGAGAAAAATTCGCCAGCCAGTTCAAAAAAAGCGCCAGAAAATTCGCCAAAAGTACTCATCCAACCACTGAGGTGAAACCTCGCCTTGACATCAACGTCTGTGTCCTCTCGATAAAACATGTCTGATCAAAAGAATCATTTATTTTTGTGAGACAATTATCAATGTAAAATGAACCCTTTAAAATTTTTACCATATCCTGAAATTGGGGTGAGGAATTATCCAAAACAGATAAAATTGAAGCCTTCAAAAGAAAAAGATTACAAGAAACTTCAAAACCTACTCTACTGTACCTACATACTAATTGTTAATCATACAGATAGAAACATTAAAAAAATTCTCTATCTTGATTACCTACAGACAGCATTAAAAACGCTTCCTTGATGTCTGCATTTAAACCAATATTTTCTCTATTTTTAGTAGGAAAAGCTATTTTTGACTATCTTGAGAAAGTTCTCTCAGAAAGGAAACTTCGTTTTAGTGCCTTGCTTATTGAGGTCAATACTCAAAAGCAAGCCCAGAATATACTGTAATTAAATAATATTGGTTTCATTCCTGTTGCAGTCAGTGCATATAATAAACTTAACTTTTCCAAAAGATGGTGAGTTTTTTCATCCACCAAACGAGGAAATAACCGAAAAGCTTAAAGGTCAAGTAGTAACTGGAGTATTACTATACAAAAAGATGGTCACCTACTTGACATTAAACGTTTAGTACTCACATTTCATGCCTCCAGAATACCAGATTCTATAAAAGTGGGTTACAATAATTTTCCGTTTTGCATTACATTCCTAATCCCTTCTGGTGCTTTAAATGAAAACGCTTCGGTCATTATAAAACTTCCTGCCTCAGGACTGTTACTTGGGCCCGTTATGCTTAAGCAAGCCATGATAGTCCTGATTGTATTGAGGTTGATAAATGCAAAAGTTTCAATGGTTCTCATGCTTGCATTTCCAGTACATTCCCCACTTGGATATTTGAATAGCAAGTCCTCTCAGAAAGAGCAAGAAACAAACATCGTACGCAGGAGCAAAATGAAATGTCAAAGCTCGTTTACCGGCAGCTTAAATTAGCTATGCAAGCGTGGAGCAAAATAAAATATTCAGGTAAAAAATACCCAAGTTGTTCCTGTAGTCTTACCTTCGACTTCCGACGTTTTCAAAGCATCATATATATCTTCAGAAACTTGCCCTAAATCTTCTGATGCATTTATAAATTTGACTTCAGATAACGCTGCTAAGGAACTAAGTTTATCTAAGTCTGGAATTATAGATTGTACTACTGATCCTCCAGATTTCTCTCATTTAAAGGCAATTCAAATTAGGAAAAAAAAACTGAAAAAAAGATCCTAACATTAATAGAAATTTTTTATCCAAAAGCGTAGGTAAAACAAATTTTTTTTGTAAAACTTCACATAGTGCATTAGTCTTCAAACTAAGTTCAGATAACAAACACAGTTCTAATTTTGAAAAACTTCACCCCAAAAATTTTTTAAACACAATTTTCACAGAAGCTAACCCTTCCTCTGATTCTCCAAGGAATGAAATCGTAATTAATGAAAAAAAATACCTTTCATGTTCGTAATGTTTCCTGAATTTAAGAGAGCTGAAGTTTTGAAAGGACATGAGGAAATGAGCATTTCGAGTGCTCCTGTGGACATTCTGGAACACAACATTAGTGAGGAATTAAAGAAGGAATCTTCAGATGTTAGTATAACCCCTTCTCGCCCCCTAAAGATACAAAACAAAAGAATAAATGCATTATTCCAATGAAGTACAAACATGTATAATTTTTGGTTACTTACGTATTAGACTGTTAATCCGACAACAACGCGGCAACCACGCCAAATTTCATTTGGGGCCAAAATTCTTTAATGCTTTTGAATACATTGCAAACCCACTTTATCAGTAGAAGATCTATTGGTGACCATTTTTTGGTTTGGAAAAGATGATTGACGGCTTAATAAAGTACCAATTTTTGCTTGTCTGTGCCTGCTACATTTTTCTCTTTCATTCTAACAAATTGCGTAATGCTCGAAGTTATTTGATTTAGAACATTTTAGTCTTTACATTTTAATTCTGGAAAAAAACTCTGGTTTTCAAAGTTGCTGGGATTCTAAATTTGAGTGTCGTACTAATCAGTTATTAAAAAAATTTCCGCTCATGTTTTTATATTAATTGCTGCATCATTAAAATTCAATTCTCTTTTAATTTCAAGTAGTATATAAATACCATAAGCTTGGCGCAATATCGGCAACTTTGGCTTTTGCTCCAAAAAACCTCAACTACCAACTAGCCAACTTGGGAGGAAAATACATGTTCAAATGCAATTACATTTTCCGAAGATAATATATTTTGAAAATTTCTATAACATTTTACTATATAAAAAATGATTGCATGATATATTGGATGATTTTTATATTAATGCCTTCTTTTTGAAAAAATAATTTAATCATCGTTTTGTTCGGGTCTATATGACCAAAAATAAAGTATATGCTTTCATAAAATTGTATATTAAAATAATATCTTCATAAAACTCTTGGCATCTTTCGCAAGTAATGTAAATATGTACTCCAAGAGGGATTTATATTTATTTGTATTTCGAGGTAATATTTTCCAAATTAAACCTAATGCCTCGTTCGGATCAATATTACAAAAAGCAAAAAAAAATCATTTATTTTTACTCATATATACTCACTTTTGTTTGGAATAATTCAAAAGAAAATAGCAATGATAGTTTTTCTGATTTGTCTGTTTTCGAAAGCTACTTCTTTGACGTTTGTGTCAGGTCACGTGACAACCGCATGCACGTAAAAGGTTAAAAAGTTTATTCGATTGTCAGTGCGCCAAACTAATACTTTTATTGCAATTTTTTTTTGCTATATTTGAATTTCTGATATACTTTAAAAATTGTGCATGTGAATGTGAGAGAAGAAACGGCGAATAGAATAAATTTCAGTTGCACTGATATATCAACACTAATAGCGGACAATTTGACAGTGAAGAAGACGTATCCGAGTATGAAAATCATACAATTCAGGAAATTGAGGATGAGAGTTCTTACAACGATTTTGATACCCATGCTCAAAAAATAACCTTTTCAGTCAAAGTATTCAGTATTCAGTCAAAGAATCGTGAATTAAAATGGAAATTACATCCGCCGCTACATTCTTCTCAATCAATAGTTGTTAATATTATAAAAACTACTCCTAGGTTCGCAGGATATGCAACGGAAAGGATAGTAGACGTAGAAAGTGCATTTGAGTTAGTATTCAGTTCTACAATTGAAAACAAAATCACAAAATTGGCTGATATTGAGGAAGAAAAGGTTTAATTTGAAAAAAAAAGTGTAAAAATATCGAAAGTAAAACTTTTCGAGCATACATTCTTATTGTTAACTTGTGTTCATAAATCATTTGAAGCATCAACAAAAAAGCTAAGGAGATAAAGAAGCTGTCAGACATATATTTCGTGCCACCATATCCCTTGAAACATTTTGCAGCATATTGAGAATTATTCGTTTTGATTATAATTTAGTCAAGGAATTAAAAAAAAAGGCTTCATTGCAAAATATCTTTGAATAGGCGATATGAATAATATCAAAATTATATAATCTGAATGAAAATATTTGTTTCATTCAGTTGGTAGGATTTCTTGGCTGATTTCTTTTCTGACAGTTCCAAGTAAGCCATTTAAATATTGAACCAAAATATGGATTCTATGTGACAGTAAACCAAGGATTCTATGGATTCTATGTGACAGTATGTCAAGTAAGTCATTTTAAATATTGAACCAAAATATGGATTCAATGTGACAGTAAAGTTTCGTATGTACTGAAAACATAAATTTAAACTGCAAAAGTATAAGGGTTAAAAACAGATAAAAATCGAGGATTGTGAATATTGTGTAATCTTAAGGGTATTCGGGGATAATATTACATGCGATAAATTTTTCATATCTTGCAATTTAGGAAATTTTCTAAAAACCGGAAAAGGACTCTACTTAGTATCATTATGAAAAATAAGATCAAAACTCAATTATTTTATTTTATGGAAGACGAAACAGTCGTAAACTACATAAAAAAGAGGGAGAATTTTATGTTACTGTTGTCTTTTTCTGTTAACTGAACGGAAGTGAAAAATCGCCAAATAATCTACAAATCAGCCAAATGAAATTTGGCGAAAATTCGCCAAATAATGTAGAATTCTGTTGACTGTTATGTCATACGCTTTACTTGGCGCCTAGGCTCGGGTTTGGTTTCCAATTGACGACATTTGCTTTGGGCTAACGGAAAAGTGTCGTTTATGAGTACTTAACTTCATGACATAGGAGTTAACAGTTAAATTAGCAAAAAATCATTAATTATCTTAGATTTTAATTCAAATAAAGGACCATGGACACTTATTTAACTTATAAATACATACAAAATTAACTTTTAAATACATTAAAAAACAAATCGTAGGCTCATTACAGCATTCTAAAACAAGCTTAATAATTCAGCGTACAATACATTTGTTCTATGGACTTCAATACGTAGTGAATGGGAAGAAATCAAATTGACTGATAGAAGGCTATTTTTGAGAGAACTCAGAGAATACTAATTTTTCCGCATATTGAAGCATAGTTATAACTACCGAGAAGTGAAGACTCAATAAAAATAGCGAAAGCAATACAGAAAAAAGAGAAAACGTACAATCAAAATCTGCTGATAATTCTTCACTGTGTGTCAAACGTCCAATGAACATGCTAACAAAGTAATATATTATGGTACAATTGTGTTGCTGTTGCTGTTACTTATGGCACTTGCCTAGTACAGCAGCTTGCTGATATAGTGGCAGATTTAAGCCGAAAAGAGCGTCTTCGTTTGGAAGTAGCGCCAAAAGTACGACTTAGCTATCCACTCACCACATTTACTTGCACAGCACCTTTTTACAAGGGGGCACATTCACACATCTCACAGATAGTACACAGAAGAACAACCATGCCTGAACCGGGAGTCGAACCCGGGACTCCCAGAACCCGAGGAAGACGCGCTAGCTCTGTGCCAGACAACCGGCTGGTACAGTTGCAATGATGACATATGCAAATCTCATGTAAGGTGTCACTATTCACATTGTAAATAATGGCAAGTTTCAATTTCGAATATTTTTCTCTTATTTCTTACATGATACTTTATATTAGTATTATAAGTTACAATTTCAAATATTTTTGTTATTTTTATAGATGCTTTAAATTATTCCATCTATTTATAAACTTAAATTACTACTTTTTAAAAGATTTCTTAAATGACAGCAATCATTTACTGCAAAAAGGTTTGTTTTGTGAATCGGGTAATATTGACCCGAATTCTATATACGTGGTGTAAATGCGAACAGAACAGAAGAGCTAAGTGTAAAGAAAATGTAGTTTTATAGACAGCACCTCCCAAGTTAAGAGTTAATTTACAATGTTTATTGCTGAAATAAGAATAATTAATCTTCGGTTAAGTAAAACCTAAAGATAGAAAATTTGCTTTGGTTGTTTTATTTCGTTAAAAACGTCAACATATATATATCTAAAAAAATAAACTAATGTGGTGAAATCAATCCCTCAATGTGGCTCCCTATTTTTGCGTACGCTTTAGTAATAGAGGAGTAAGGTGAAAGCTAATGTCTGATGGATTTCTTGTTTTAGGAAAGTAGGAGAAACTGCATAGAACTGATATATACCTACAGGGAGCGTCGTATGTTTCTGTATGCAACATGAGTCACGTGATTTAGGAAGAGTGGAAGGGAAAAATACCCTTAATGGATAAATATCCCAAATCTTGACAAATTCAAAATTTGTAGTGTAATCTTTTTCTTTCCGGCATTTGACATGGACAATTTTCATTTCCTGAAAGTTTTCTTTCCTTTTCTTGATTTGAAATGTTTCTATGGAGCAAAAATAAGCAAACTGGTTACGAAAATAATTTTTCTTTTTCAAAACATCAATAGCTGAGTTTGTTGACTTAAATCTTGTTTAGTTTTTTGCTTTTTTTTGCATTAATTAAATTCAGTTATTTTTCTTCTTTATGTAAGCATTTTATTTCTTTTATTTACGTAAAAATATCTTTGATTTTACATTACAGGTTCAATACTTCTATTATTATTTCAAACAGATTAAAAACCTTTTATAAAAACAGATAATGTAAAAGTGTCCTAAATCTTTCTCCTTTTTTGAATATTTAAGAGGAGGCATTCGTATTTATAATAATTTTTTTCTAAAAATTAAATCACATTTCAAGAAATAGAAGAATAAATATTCTTTCTTGAATAAAAAAAATAGAAAAATATATTAAACCGCTAAAATATTTCGAAATAATTTAGAAAGAAAACAACACGAACCTAGTCCAGGATCGAACTCGTTTAAGCTTCGCCATTGCTCGAGCCATAATACTGGTCCATCTTTCGCTCACTGTAATACATAAGTAAATGAGCTTTATTGAATTTTTTCCAAATTAGTTATGAATTAGTTTTTATGAATATTCTAAATGTATTCTACCGTAATACAAGATCTCTTCCAGAACTCAATTTTAAACCTCGTACCTTTCCCTCATTGATATCAGATTTAAATATTTCACTTCTGGTTTATAATTTTGTACTTTGCTTTTAACTACCACAGAAAAAAAGAACCACTTTTGGAATAGTGACTGTGCTGAGTTTAAATAAAAAAAAATTAAAGAAATTTGAAATATTTAAGAAAACGGTGATTTTAGGGTAGGTACATACCGCAAGTGATTAATGAAGGTTGACATTCAGATAAAAGTTTTATCTGTAAAGATAGCCTTTCTTCATTGTCCCCAAATCTAAAGGTGTCTTAAAATGGGAACTGAGAGAAGAAATTAAGCTATAATGGTTTGATAGATAGTACATGTCCAAGAAACGAAGAATAACTTACGATTTTATTCCTAAACCAGAAATAAAAATAAGAAGATACCATCCACTGGTAATCCAAATTATATCAGGACATGGAAGATTCCCTGCCTATTTCCAAAGATTTGGAAAAATGCAGGAAAATAAATGCATTTGTGGAGGTATCGGTTTACAACTATTAACAGAAATCTCCGATCATAGAAAACATCTGCAAGTTGAAAATAATGACTTGAGTTCAGTACCGATGGTCCCAAGTAATCTTAGGACTCTGAAGGACATGATGTCTAAAATTGTCAGTTTTTCCCCAACTATTTGAAAGTTTGTAGAGGTGGAAGGGGCCAGTATATGACCACTTTGGGGTAAATTTTGTTGAAGAGAATAATAGTTTGACAGATTCGGTCAGTGTAAGGATGGACATTGCTACTGTCCACATTCGGCCACAACAAATCCTGTCGATACTGCTACGTTCAGTGGTGGCGGGGTGGTCGGCTGTACAGAAGAAGAAGAAGCCTTTCTATATTTGACAGTTTCTTATCTTTAGAATATTAGATAGTTTCCTTTTAGATCTTTATTAAAATTTATAGAAACATGCAATTATTACTACTACATTTATGAAATTTTTTTATATAACATTTTCAATAAAACATACTTTTTAATTTCTATATTTCATTCGCAATCATGATTTTATATAATTAGCGTATTATAAATAATAAGGAAATTTAAATAAAATAACTATATAATTATTAATCGGTCTTCTTCAATCAAACTCATCATCTTCAATATTGAAACAGCAATAAGTTTTTTAGATGACATAACACTTACTTGAGTTGTATTTACAAATGTTCCTCATCTTTTCATTGCCAAAGAATACTGTAGACAGGTTTTCAGAAAACTTCATTGTTTCTCTCCTCTTGACCTTTCTTTCTCAGCAAAAGTTATTACCCATTTTGTTTGACATAATAACAAAAGAGATATTAATATGTGGGGGAAATCCTCTCCACGTTGCTAAATATAAAAGACTCATTGGCATACCAAACAAAATTTCCCGTTTGAGGAGAGTAATCTCAAACGGTGGATGATAGGCGGTAAATATAAATGTGTGGATTTTAATCATAATGATTACTTTATGTTAATTTCAGAAGATGTAATTTTAACAACCTTCTGAAAAAATGTAATATATTTCCCATATCAAAAAGACAACTAAGTATTGAACAAGAATTTGTAACCGAGATTGTATGGTAAAGTTAAAAGTAGATTTCAACAAGCTGGATTGCGAATAAATGTGTCAAAAGTAGTAATTTCCTTTTAGAAATATGCTCTTAACGATTGCCACCAAAATTAATAATTTGGTGATTTTTTTCATTGAACCGTTTAGAATGAATATCCTTCTAATATTTTTAAATGATGGCAACCAATGAGGAAGCAGGACATTTGATTATTTGAATCGTCATCATATGATGGAAATTTCTATAGAGAATCCATTTTATTGATGATATAATACATTTATAGAAAAGAATTCTAATGAAAGTTCGCGAATTTATTACTTGCACTTGCCTTACTTACTTCTCTTTGTCAATATAACTCAAAGAATAAATTAATATAAACTAAACATTGTCAGGAAATAAAAACTTGAAAGCGTATCAATTGATAAAATTTTTTTCAAACTCTTAATTTTGTTATGTCATCTTCCGAAATTTTTTGATGCTTGTTTAACAAATAATATCAAAAAATAATTTTTAAGTCAAACCCTAATTATGTCAACAAGTACTTTTCCGTTATCTGGGCGCAAGCGAAAAATTGCAAAATAATGTAGATTTCCGCCAATCTTCTTACAGGTATTTTAAAGCGAAAAATCGCCAAATAATTCCGCCAAATTTCTTATTCGATTTTTTGATTGCGCTCGGCTAACAGAAAAGTACCAACGTTTTTTTTAATTTAATGAATCGACTAACGTAATTTCAGTTATATAAACATAAATCGTGTTGATGGCTTAGTAAAATTCACTTATGTTCCCAAAAGTTTGTTAATTAATACATCTACCCGCGCAGGGCGAAGAAATAAGCCAATTCGAATCTCTCAAACAAAGAAGAATGGAAAGCGGTGGATAAAACAGATTTCTTATGAATTAACTCTTCAGACTTTCAAGAGTAACAAGCGGTAAGAATAGTAAGACAGCGTTTATGTGTTATCTTATGTGTGGTCACGAGCATCAGAATCAAAAGATAAATTTTAGTATTCTTACCTAAATGCCGATTGAAGAAAATGGGAACACTCCCCACATTCCTGTTATCGCTCATTGACATTCCTTTTGATTTCCATCGACTTCAATTTTTCATTCGTCTTGCATTCTCAATGATCACCAACAAGTCACTTTAAGGTCAGTCACTTCGAGTGTGGGAATTAAACCTTTTCACATGGCCAGTTGTATGGTGGATGTTCACGATTCGGACAACCAAGAAATGTATTTGGTATTTGCTGAAAATGGGAAAAATTTAAATATTATCTATTTTGAAGCACTTGAATAATATTTTCGAAAAATAAAATAAATATTTTTTTATATTTCTCCTTTATATATCATTATATTTCAAACTATATATTCATTGCCGATAAAAAAATAAATATTCTTTCTATCATTCCCAATTAAATGAGTCAGCTATTTTAAATCTCAGACGATATTTCCTAAATTATTTCTTTCTTGGCAACAACGTTCTTTAAACCAGCTAAAAATAATCTAAAAATTTCAACCCGAGAAGCATTGCTTGATTCTAGCAAATTATTAACAATTAAGTATAAGTTTTCCACTTAACTAAATTGCTCCATATTAAAAAGGCACAGACAGTTTCATTGAATGTGACGAGTATTTTATTAAGTTAGTCATTGGGAGAGTGTGAACTAATAGTAGGAATTGAAAAAATTAGAGAATATAGACACAATACAATTTCATATTTATCTAAGAAAATTCCTTCTCTGCTCCAAGTTTTATGCATTCTGAAAAGAACTAGGATATTCAGATACACAATACTCTGTTGTGTTCCATGAATATAAAATCAAGGGTCAGGTGTCTAAGAAATTTGAATTCAAAAGAGGGTTATGTGATATGATAAATGATTTAATATTGCCGAAAATTTGTTGAAAATTGATTTAAAGTACTTTTATATATAATTGAAATTTAAAAAAAAGTTAAACCATGTCTTTAATGTGAAATCGTTTCGTAGTTTAAAAAAAACTGATTATTAAAAATTTTGGATTGCACATTTCTAAAAATATCTACATTTTAGAAATACAGATTTTTCCGATAGATTTAAAGAAAAAATATTACATCATATGTATCTGAAAATGATAGATCTAATTTGCAACTGTATTTTAAAAAAGGTAAATTTTACTACCAAACTGGGCCCATTTTAACTAAATATAAAATTCCATTATAAAAACATTTTATTATATTAAGTATTGAAAAAGTTATTAAGCTTCGCAATAGTGTATTAAAAATGGCAAAATAGACTTACATTTGCAGTATGAATTATCAAATCACGGATACAATAAGGCACTTTTTTATTATGACGTTGGATTTGGCAGAACTAAAATTTTTGTTAAAAAAACTAACCATCTTGATAATATTTCAGGAGAAATCCGTTTGACGTGCAAAAAGATCAGCAATCAAAGTAAGAATAAATGGAAACAATTACTTTTCTTTCTTTATTGTAACTGTAACAAGGATTTGAATTGTAAACATTTTAATTATTAAGGAGAAATAATGTGGTTTTAACAATGTTGTTATTACTTGTCTGTTAGGGGATAGAACCATTTTCGCTAAATGCATTCCCAGTTAAAATATAATTTTTACGTATAATACAATTACAATTAGTATATTTTGTGAATGATTTTGTCAGTGATGCATTAAAATTATAATAAATAACTGTTTGATTATATGTTATCAAAATATATACAACAAATGTTAAAAATATCTGATATGCCTTATATTAGTTGAATTCTAAAATTCTTCATGGTTTTAAAAGTAATAATTACATTTTTAGTAAAAGCTCAACCCCCCCCCCCCCAATATACATATTCTATTATTAGAACCTTTAAAATTTGAAAAAAAATGCATCATATTTTAAGTCAAGTAAAAGATAAAATTGTGAAATGCATATCAAGCAATACAAATACATGAGAAACAAATAATTCCATATTATGGAGTTTTTAATAATTAATTTTATTATTTAATTGTTCAGTAAACTATTCATAATATCCCATTTTCTCTGCAAAATATTTTGGATCTTCTGTATGGCTACATAAAACCAAGGTTATAGTCACAATTTAATATCTGAATATATTAAATGATATAGTTTATATGCGTGCAAAAGAAAGAGACTGACAAACTTGACGGTTGTCAAGATTTGGTTCAAAACTCGGGATTAGTTTGGAGGGCTCGAATTGTAAAGGACCAACCATTGGACAGCCTTATTTCAAAATTTGGGATTATTTTGAATGACTCGAATTGCAAATGTACAACTGTTGGACAGCTTTGATTCAAAATTTGGGATTATTTCGGGTGTTTAGACATGAAAATACCATTCTACTACATTGTATTCATCTAGTTTATGAATTTGGTTGTTTATTAAGTTCCTCTTTAGTCTAATAGCCATACAGAATTCCGAATTATGAATTTCTTTCACGATTTTACTTTTCAAAACCATGAAATCAAGGTTCAAGGTTCGTCATTCCATACATCTAATTTAACTAATAACTGTGGCAACTAACTTCAAGTGTTTTTTAATTATCGAGTTCAAAGACTTGCATTTTGAGGGATAAACATATCGTCAAGAAAATGCTTTCCGAACTCTTAGTTTGTTGAAAAAAAGATGTATTTAAGAATTCAAGAACAGTTCTGACAAAAACACATGCAAAACTCAGCTTGCATCAACAAATTCATGCAATTCAGAACCATCATTAAAAGGCATGAATCAGACCAGACATATTTCTTTCAACAAATGCAATTCATTCATCCAGATAAAAAACTTCTTAGATAAGTCTGGTGGAAATTCAATATCTCATCCATATTTTAATTTCCAAGTGTCCTGTAACAGAATTTTGGGTGGCAAAGTAACAGCGCACAATATTCCTACTGGGTATTACTGGGAAATTACAGTTTCACCAGACTCAAAAACAAAATCAATGTTGCTTCTCATTCTATCTTCAAGCAAATTCCATAAAAGGGCCCACAACAGAAGCATAATTAGAATGTTTCGAGATAAATTCGTCAACAATATTACTTACCCAATCACTCAACTTTTCCGTTGGCATCAACTTTTGAGATCCAAAAGATATATAATTGAAGCATAGAAAAGGAAAGGACCAAAATAATAATGCCCCAAAAAATATTCTATACTGACTATATACTAATTCTTCCACACATGGTTCAAAAAATCTTAAAAATTCCTTATCTTCACAAGCAACAGGAAGTATTAAAAAGGATCTCTCGATGTCTCAACTCAAACTCATAGGATATGCTCTAAACCTGTCAATTCCATCTGGAATAAATTCTATAAGATAATATCTTTAAACAAGTAATGATTTAGGGAAGGTTTTAGTTTCTCACAGGCTTAAGAGTAAACAAGAGTGTGTATGTTGGTGGTTTCGCTTCACATTTTTTTTTTGCAAATAATGATTTTTTCATTTTTTTATTCGGGTTCTAGACCATGACCGATTATTTTCAATCTCTTCCAATCGCCAAATATCTTTTGGTACTCACAAAGGAGTCCGCGAGTTTTCACGCACTTTATCATTTTCTCATGAAGGGAAAAACAAAATTCTTGAGATTTCTAGAGTCGGATTTCCAAGGCACTCCACCCTAATATCTTCCACATGGCAGAATAGTTAATTTCCCACAAAAATCATTTAGACGTTCACTGTGCACTGACTGAAAGACTGCAATTTCCCCATTCGTCTTGCATTCTCAATAAATATAAAAAAGGCGCTTCAGTGTCAATCACTTCAAGTGAGCAGACTCAACATAGATAATCCATGTTTTATGCATGGCCAGTTGTATATTGGACGTCCACGATTCGGACAATAAATAAATGTATTTGCTTACCTGAAGAAGAAAATACCTAAAATATTGTTTACCCTAAAGCAGATAAATGTATAAGTAAAAAGAATAAATAAATCATGAAATATTTGTACTTTTTCCTTTATGTATCATTTTATTTCAAATGTGACAGCAAATGATCGGGAACCAGCTAGTAAATAATATAAAAAGTTTCAACCCGAATAACATCATGAATAGATTCTAATGAATTATTTAGAATTATTTACAATTCAGGCTAAATTTTCCGTTTTCCGCCCCGCCTTTTGTATGGCGTATATTAAGATTTAAAAAGTAAAATAATTTTTTGGTTACATCCCAAGTATTACATATACGAAATATTTAGTTGTAACTTTTTCCCGTTTCCAAGAAATTTCCTGGAACAACTGATCCCAGCTATATTTAACATTGGAATTATATATCCCAATCTTTTTTTAAATAAAAGAACTTTCATATGACAAAATCAAACAAAAGATCTGTAAAGATGTGTTTTATTCCGTTCTTGAAACCCAGAATAATGCACTTAAGTGTGATAAGGGGTAAAACAGTTCTTGCGAAATGCTACTTGGCACATTTGGTAAATTGTGTAAGTTCTTGTTTCTATTTTTCTTGTTCAGCAGTGGCAACATCTTTTCCTATGAGCCTGCTGAATTGGAAGATGATCTGCAACATTGATCAGATCTTTAGCTCTCTTTGATGGTCGACCCTATTTCCTCGTTCATTTCATTTCAGTCGTATTTCTGCCATGGACGATGAGTTGATATAACAAAGAAACCATAAAGGTCAGTAATGGAGCTAGTTTATTGTCCATTTCACAATCCATGAATTCACAACAGAAATCATAACTAATTTCGAGAACACTTTTTTCCACCGCTTGTCTGATTTTCTACCATGGCCATAAAGAGTAGCCATTCGATCACTTCGATCTAACCGATTCATATATTTATTGCAATGGGAGATAGCTTATGGGCAGGGAGTCTGCAATTTAGTAACATCTTTTTGCTTCCGTTCTACCGTTATTACTTTATCAGAATACCGATTTGACAAAAGAATTACATCTTTTGTGTCTTTCCATTGAACCCACAAAGTTCCATTTTCGTTAACTCAAACACTGATTCATATTTCGGCAAAGGTCGATCCAAGTTCAATTTTGGCAGATGTTTTCGGGCTTTGTAGCAAGTACCGACTTAGCATATTTCAGTTTGTCCATCAATTTCACTGAGGTAAAAAACAATCAAAAAATAGTGTTACATTTGTATAGGAAATTGCATCAGCCAATTTAAGAAACAACTTGCGAAAATAGAGGTTTCAAAAGACAAAATGAACGTTAATCTTTAAATAAGCATCGGCCCTTTGAATCCTAACGGTGTGACAAACTGTAATTAATAAAAAAAATATTTCAGAAGCATTATAAACAGGGAAAATAGCAATACTCAGTGTTGAAGTGAGACAAAAACGCCAAATCGACAAGAAAATGTTACCTCTAGGATGTATGTGCCATTAGGGGAGAAAGGATTAAAAGATCTAGAAGAGCAACACGTAGAAATAAGTCAATTATAGTTTCTCAAACGAACGAGGAATGGCAGGCTGTTGATAAAGCAGTTCTCTTACAAACTGAGAATTCTTGTTTTTCAGATTCTCAAGAGCAGTGTGCATAAAGAATAGTAAGACAGCTTTCATATGTTATATGATTAGAAGCAATGGAATCGAAAGATCAATTTTAGTATTCTTACCTGAATGCCCATTGAAGAAAATGGGCACCCTCCCCGCATTCCTTTTATCCACAGGGACAGTCCTTCCGATTTGAAAGACTGCAACTTCCCGTTCCTCTTGCATTCTCATTGGGCATTAACAAGGCACTTCAGTGTCAATCACTTCAAGTAGGCGGATTCAACCTGGAAAATCCATGTTTTTCACATGGCCAGTTGTAAGTTGGATGTTCGCGATTCAGAGAAAAAAGAATTGTATTTTCTTACCTGAAGACGAGATAATCTGAAATATTGTATATCCTAATGCCCTTAAATGTGTAATTATAAAGAAAAAATTGAATCCAAAACATTTGTACTTTTTCCTTTAAGTATCATTTATTTGAAATGTGGCAGCAACTCATCGGGAGCCAGCTAGTAAATAATGTAAAAATTTCAACTCGAGTAATATCGTGAATAGAATTTTGTACATTATTTAAAATTCATGCTAAATTTTCCATTTAAATAAAATTTTTACATATTAATAGATCATTCGGTGAAGCATGTAAAAAAAGCCAATTAGCATTTCTCAAACAAACGAAGAATGGCAGGAGTTGGATAAAACAATTTTCTTAAAAATTCAAAATTCACGTTTTTTAGTTTTTCAGGAATAAATATGTGACAAGAACAGCAAGCCAGTGTCTATAAATTACGTGTTCACTAGCAATAAGATAGGAATACCAATCTTATTATTCTTACCTGAATGCCGATTGAAGAAAATGGGCATACTCCTCGCATTCCTGTCATCCCCAGTGACAATCCTTCCGATTTGAAAGACTGCAGTTTTCCATACGTCTTGTATTCTCATTGAGCATCAACAAGGCACTTCACTATCAATCACTTCAAGAGTGCGGATTCAACCTTGATAATTCATGTTTTTCACATAGCAAGTTGGATGTTGGATGTTCGCGAATCAGAGAAATATATATAGAAATAGCTTTTACTGATGATGGAAAAACCTCAAAATAT
>JAOUZG010033444.1:22252-47867 GCA_026289955.1 Argiope argentata
TATATATATATATATATATATATATATATAATCTTGCACAAATATTCAATTGTTAATAAAATACTTTTTGTTCATCCAATCAGGTTCAAGTAAATTTTTAAACTTGTAGTGGAGGACATTTGATGTTAATACAGTTTTTTCGAATATTAATTAATTTATTTTTTATTAATTAATTAAAACCTAACTTTCTCGCCTTTATTATAGTTCTTAATAGTAATTGTAATTGTTGGATCGGGATAACCTGGTTGGTAGGGTGTTGGATTCGCATCCTTTGTGCTGCGAGTTCGAACCTGGTCACAAAGTTTTCCAAGTCAGGAGTTATAGCACTGGGGTTACTGAGTCAAAGGCAATAGCTGTTCTGGTACTCAGGGGTCCATACCTTCAGAAGCTACTGCACCCCTCATTACGGAACCGGATCACAAGAACAAAAATTGTAATCATTTAATAAAAAGTAACTGAAATAAAAATTCCCCGAAATTCCTAAATTTTTCCTAATATTCAAAGAAGGAATTGATCTAAAAAAAATTGTTTTTTATATAACTTGCTAAATATTATATCAATGAAAAATTAGCTGTTCTACATATAAATAAAAGTTTTGATTGCACTGAAATATTTTAGAAATAGCTTTGAAAACTAATAAAAACTTCCAGGAAAAGTTACTTTTAAATAAAACTAAATGAATGGTTTGGAAGATAAGCAATTATCATTTGCATAATTGTAGAAATTCATTTAATATCAGCATTCAACACGACGAGATATGTGTAAGCAAACAAAATTTAACATGTTACTATAAATATAAAAGATTATTTTATAAAAAAATAATAGGCAAATATTTACAAAATATTTACATCATCTCCAATTTTATCTTTTAAATAAACATATTTTTACTTAAAATATACTATTGTTTCAGTAAACTGTTTTAATATATTTTTCTTAATTAACTTTTAAACGATGTTTCAAACATATATTTTTTAATGATAAACATACTTTTTGTAATTTTTTTTATTTATTTTCAATATTAAAATAATCACGATGAATCCAAACATTATGCGAAGTATTTTGAATCTGTATCTTCAATATCATGTATGATGTCAACCATTTTTAAAAGTAGCTTTCAGTACTTATCGGAAATGGTTTAATAGAGAAAGTTTAATTTTTAAGAAGAAAAAACTCGTAAAAATTATTGAATCTTAATTTTAAATATGTGAATCTTCAATGTTTCTGTAAAATGTATTTATGCTGTTTCAATCTTTTATATTTGATAATTATCCATAAATAATAAATCATTTCCCCCCAAGGAGAATGAAAGCTAGGAAATTATGCCAAAATCTCCAGCTTGATATATAAAGAAAAGAAATATTTTATCTAATGTATGCTAAATATGTAATTAAACAGAAATAGAAAAATTTATTTAAGGCAAATGATATTATACATGAAAGTTTATAGCTATGGTACCTCATCATTACGCTTCGAACGTTTAGAAAGCTATTAAAATAAATAGTGCTCACATTTTTCTTCAGTATATCTCAGAAAGTAGAATTCGTAGAAAAGTAAAGGAAACCGTGAATATATTTCAGAGATAAAAGTTTTCGGAATGGTTAAATCTAATATTTGACTCAGAATTAAAATACTAGACAGAATATCGATTCAATTTAGTTTCTTTATGTTAACGTCCCTTTTGAAAGCAACAATAGGTATATTTAAAGAAGAACCTCGCAATCTTGAGCCTAGATCAGATGATGAGGGCATACCTGAACTGGAAGCCCTCTCTCCAAGCCATCGGAAGGACGTTTCGACCCAGAAGATTTAACGAGCACAAGACCAGCTTACATGACGATTCTTCGGTGGAATCGGGTCACGAATCTGAAACCTCCGGTTTTGAAGCCGAGGCCTTACTACCAGGGCACCACGGCCGCAGAGTATCACAGCCAAATTTCGTATATTTAAGTAATTATTGGGTTTAAATACACACAAAGTAGTCTTACGATAGACAGTCCTGAAAATGAAGGATTTAGTTTCAAATTTGATGTACATCTTAACATGAAATCATAATGTGTGACAAACTTCATCCATTCGATCTTGGACATGAATCCTACAAATTTAATGAAATGATTATATTTTAAATTTGAAAATTAAAAAAAACATTTGGAAATCTAACTTAAATGTATTTTTGAATTATCGTGGTCGAAGAAATGCAGGCGTAATTCCAGACAGAAGTTTTTCTGATTCAAGGTCTCTCTCTCTCTCTCTCTCTCACACACACACACACACACACACACACACACACACACACACACACACACACACACACACACACACACACACACACACACACACACACATTGAAGATTACAATACATTACCTTAGCATATTCTTTGTATGAGGAAGGAAAACAATAAGTTAGAGTGGTCTCCTTAAAAGGCTCTCGTATACAGTTTCACAAATTGTATATTATTAACATTGCATCACTAGGATCATAAATTGAAAAAATACCTATTAGTATGGGGGGTTGTCACTTTTTTTCTTGGCTATGAATAGTTTGAATGGTGTAGTATATAGAAATTGGGGGGGGAGGGGGGGGCGAATATATATCTTGACTTTTTTCTCTGATCAACTGATATCAAAACCTAGCACAGCATTGAAATTGCTATTACAAAATCGCTTACTAAATGTCATATATTAATGTGATTTAATATACGTTATTTAATGTTTTTAAATCAGTCCTTTGATGGTGTTGCAGCAAGTAAGCAAACATTTAAGCATAATTGCTTTTAGATTTAGTGGCATCACTCTTGTTATTGTTATTTATTAAATAGTTTATTGCCTTGTAACGTTCATATATCGTAAAAAATTATTATATCGTTGTTGTTCGTAATGTCACTTACTATAGAGAAGCTTCTAGGATGCATCAGCGATTTTAAGCCGAAATAAGTCTCCTGCTAGAAATAATGCGATCAAGGACCAAGAATACGCATTTTGTTACTCACGCATCACATTCTCTAGCACGCCCCTTTTTTCAAGGCGGCACGTTCACACGCCTTACAGATAAAACACAGAAAAACAAACCTGCCCGAACCGGGACTCAAATCCAGAACGTCCAGATCACTGGGAAGACGCGTTACCCCTATGCCAGAACGCCGTATAAAATTATTATATGTTATACTGACGTCTCCCAACATATGGCGCCGAAACCTCTGTGTAAATCAGGAACTTGACTACATACTTCTTTCCTTTTTACGAAACAAAGACAAGGTTAATTTCTTACTGAAATGTTGTATTTATTCTTCGGATTACAGCAATGGCGGCACATGTTGAAGTTGTACACAAAATGGCGGAACACTTTGCGGGAACGAAAACTATTTTAGGTAGTTTTACTCGTTTTTCTGCTGGAATAAGTAAAATAAAAGATGATTTATCAACTAAAGATGTTGAATATGTATATAATAGTGTAACGACTGCTTGAAATAAAATGAGAGTAACAGGTAACAAAATTCACAATTTATTTTCTGGCGAAAAATATGGAAACGATATTTTTCAGCATGAAAACTATACGGATAATTCTGAGTTCACAATTTTTAAAGCTCAAAAAGAATGCAAAATAAATGAATGCCGGTTGCAAATAGCATTACCGATTTGGCTATTAATAATTACAATTTGGCGATGAACTCAAAACCTTACATTCCATCGCCAGATACTCAACCCTATACAGTTAAATTGTCTAGAATTAATCTAGAATCATTTAGAGGCAATGCAGAAAAGATACAAAGTTTTAGAACAGTCTCAATCTTCCATAAATACAAATCTAAACTTCCGTTATAGATAAGCATGTTTTTTATTCAGAGGTTATTTGCTAAATGAACCAAAGCGATTGGACAATGGTATAAATATTATTACTGAAACATTTGTACCATGATTTGGGGTTTGTGTAGACTGAGAATTGATGAAACAATCACTCGAAAATCACAGGATGTTTAGTCGTAGAAATCTTTAGAAGATGCAAGAAATTACAGCAATTACGAGTCACAATTCGAAGCACCAATTCAGCTAATACAACAGAAAAAAAAGCTTTTAAATAGAGGTCTCTAATACCTCAGACAGATAACAGCTTCTATGCACTGGACTAACATTCCAGTCTTCACTATTATCTCGTCATCATGGTCAATTGGGCGGTGGCATTAATACCATGAGAAGTTATACTTGGCTTGGCGTGAAAATCTACGACTTTCGCCAATGTTCTTGAAGGTTCTAGGCTATTTCGCTTAATAATGATCCTACTGCTTAGGTAATGAAATTTTCCAAAACTATAATCTTTTCACCATAGCGAAGTTGCCAAGATTATCGCCAAAAGACCACCAAAAATCGCCAAATCAGTGGAAAGTTCGTTTTTACGTAAAATACTCCTAAATTGTGGGATTTTCGAACCAGAATCTGAGAATTTCAGATCTGTCTGAGATATTTCAAGCCGAATACAAATATATCACAAATTTTATAACAATATGAAGGTATTAATAACTTCTCTTGGAAAAATATGGTGACAAAAATGGAATTATCCAAGCTCATTTGGAATTTTAGGAACATTTAGCGCCAATGTGCAACCCATTGAAAATATCGCCGAATGAAATTTTTA
Source organism: Argiope argentata (assembly GCA_026289955.1). Classification (NCBI taxonomy): domain Eukaryota; kingdom Metazoa; phylum Arthropoda; class Arachnida; order Araneae; family Araneidae; genus Argiope; species Argiope argentata. Next base: position 26,881 of record JAOUZG010033444.1, read on the forward strand.
TTGAGCATAATAAAATATTACAAAATTTATGCGAAGAGGGAGAGAATATTATCAGCTTTTTAGCTTCTAAAATTTTACGGTCTTTTATTATTTTTCGCCTGTGGAGTATTTTTTAAGAACCGCCAAAAAACTTCGATGGTTAACATAACAAAATAAGAGTATGAAAAACCTGAAATGCATCAATTGAAATGTTGTTCAAGCTTTTATTTCTTTAAAATTTTAGTTTATATTCGTTTATTATTTGAGTGTTATTTACAAATGTAAGCAATCATAGTTGGACTGAGTAAATTTTCCTTTCATAATTTTTTTTGTCATGCCAAATATTAAAGTAACTTCACTTAATGATGTAAATAATATTACTTTTCTCGTACATAATTTAATGAAAAGGCTTACCCTTAAAACAAACAAAAAAATTTCATTTACATATACTAAAATCAAGCCAACATCGTACTAATTTAACTTTGTTCGATTTATACAAAAGTGGAGAGATGTCGATAATTTAAAAAAAAAATTGTATTTTAAAATCAATTCGCGTTTCCCTGTATTATGTTAATTCAAATTTCAAAGTTTGTAATTAATGAATCAGCAATTGAAGTTAAGACAAGAAAGCAGAATTTTCATATCAGACTTATCGAACAAACTATTTGAAATTCATAACTTCATCTCGTTTTAGAATGCTCCAGATTTAAAGCAAGTTCGAGAGAACCCAACACGCTAATAACTATCTGGGGCACGTGACTTCACAGGTGGTTATCGGAGGAAAGTTCCTGGCTCAAAAAATGGCGATCAATATTCTGCACTCGTTACCTGAAACTTCCAGTAATCAGATTAATTATTCATCATCATAATTCAGATGTTGGAATTCGCACACGTTATCTGTTGTGGAAAGAGAGCAAACAGTTTAGTATGGTTACTTTTAGTTTGAGTGGCATCATCTTTTTTTTATTGTTGCTGTTATTATAAAATCTACTTTCTGATCGAAGAAAATATACAGGTTGTCCATAATTAAACGAAGTAATTTAAAGTTGTCTACAGGCAGAACTATTGTTCCGAAAGTTATGGAATTTTGTTTAGGACATAATAAATTGATGGGGAGTTTTTTGAACGAATAAAAGAAATAGTTTAATCTTTTGCCACCAAGGGCAGTTTTTTAAAGGATATACACATTTAGCATATTTTTGACAAATTTTATTACAACAAAATGTATTCAATATGAAGACCATCCTTTTCCCAAAAACCATCTGGAATCGTCGGATAACATGTTCCATATTTGACTATAGTGTGCTTTGGGAAATAGTAAGAACATTTTGTGAATTGCTGCTTTCAAATCAGGTAAAAGTTTTCGATTATCACGACTTACTAGAAGTTTTAAATGTCCCCAACGCTAAAAGTTGCATGACTTTAGGATTAGGGACAGTTCACGGGAGTCAAGGTTGATGACGAGTCCTTCTATAAAGTAATTGAGGAGAACAACCTTTATACGACTTACGAGAAGTTTTAAATGTCCCCAACTCCAAAAATCACATGGATTTAGGTCTGGAGACAAGGAAAGCACAGATCATGAGAGTCACGTATGATGACACGTTCTTCTGTAAAATGATTATGGAGAACGTCTTTTATACAGCTTCTAATGTGTGGATGATCTCCATATTGCATTAAAATTAAAGTGCGAGAGATCTGGTAACATACTCGATCACCGAACAGCGATATGCATCATTAATTCAGAATAAAATCGTTACGGATTGGCTTTCCGTCAATGTCCGTCAATGCTTTTCGAGCACAAGTTTAATGCAAGATGGAGCTTCTTACGATTCCAGATGGTAGTAGAAAATGGTGGTCGTCATGTTGAACATGCTTTGTTGTAATTAAATTTGTCAAAAGTATGCTAAATTTGTAATTCTCTAGAAAAACTACACCTAGTGGCGAAAGTTTGAACTATTTTTTATTTTCCCAAATAAATTTCCATCCCTTCATTATGTCCTAAACAAAATGTCATACCTTTCTGAACAATAGTTTCGTCTGTAGACTTTAAAGTAGGGTCATTTAATTATGGAGAAACTGTATAAATAATATACTAGCGTCTCTCAATATGTAGTGCCAAAACCCAGGACCTTGAATTTAAACAGTATTTAAGAAATTCGCACACGGTATCTAGGAAATAACAAACAGTTAACGATTAAAGAATATAATTAGATGAATATACATTTCAAATAAAAATAAAAATGAAATCAAAATCAATATTTACGAAATGATGCCGTTAAATATGCAGACTGTTTTTTTTTTCAAAGTCAGATAGACAATAAGATAAGATAAAAATGAATTTGTTACGCCAAAAATTATTCGCAAATATTGTTATTTTTAGTTGTTCAGTTTATATACAGCGAATTAATTATCCTATTGCTTTTTTGAAAGACTGGAGAAGGATCTTGATTTTACTTTGAAGTTTCTCATTGGTTAGGAAAACTCTTCGTTTTAATTGAATAATGTGAAGTATGAATTACGTAAGCGTTTACCCTCAAAATTGCATTATGAGAAAGCTGGTCGTCGAGCTACTTGTGGCTTTTGATTCCATCATTGTCTATTTATTTCGAATGATTAAATAATTTCGGCAGATAAGATCTTCTGCTATCCTTATCCATCCTCACCCCCACCCCCACCTGATGGGATATTGTGGATCAGAGTCGAATGATTTTTATCTGATTTGGAAGCTATGATGTCCAACTAAACAATGCCAGATTAATTAAAATATTCAAAAGTAAGTTATGGCCCATCTCCCACCAATGACAGCAACATATTGTGATGAAACGATTTGAAAACAGATTCCTTGATTGGATAGATGACTGAACCTCCGGAATGATTACATCAAAAAGTAATCTCAATTTTACATAAGATTTGGAAATGAATTCATTTTGTACTTTTTTATTATTTATCAGTGTTTTAAAATACGACCTCTTATATAGATGATTCAGACGCTATCCAGAACAAATCAATAAACGATAAGCATCAAAATTTCATGCAGACCACCGTCAAATTTGGCAAAGTTGGAAGGTATAATACGTAAGTACCAAAAGACCAATATGGATCGAAAAACGAAGCAACGATTCTTAACTGAATGTCGATTGAAGACAATGTGCTCATTCTACGCATTCCATTCATTCCAACCGACATGCATTTTGATTTAAAACAACTGCAGTTCCCTATTCGACTTGCATTTTGGAGGGCCGTCAACAAGGCTTAAAGTCATTACTTAAAGTAAGCCTAGAAAATCCATGTTTTCCGTATGTACAGTTTTAATCTGGATATTTGCGAGTTGGATAATTAATAAATTAATTTGCTTTTGCTGAAGACGGAAAAACATAAAATATTGTCTACTTTTAAAGAACTTGAATAATATTGTCAAAAAAATCTTTATAATAATATTTCAAAATAAATATCAAATATAATGTTATATGAAGTTTGATACATTAGAATCTATACTAATATTAGGAAATTAAAGTTTGGATGGATGGAAGATGTTAGTTAATCACGCCAAAGTATCCTGATGAAATGTAGCACATAGATAGATTATAGCATAGAATAGAACATAGGTTACTATTTATTCCTGTTAATTCATTGATTAATTTTTTATTAATTTAAAACTGACTTTTCACCAAAATTCTTCATTACCCACTGCCAAATGAGTCACACTTCACTTTGATTTTTTTTACCACGCTGATAAGGTCAGGCTTAACAAATTTTCGATCAGTTGTTTCAAATGATTATGTTTATTTTCTTAATGTTTGATGCTTTTAAAACAAAACAGTGTTAATTAATCAATTTTTCGGATTCATTTTTAAGTATTTTGAATTAAAATAAAATCAATAAAGGAAATTAAAAATTTCTTATCTGTATTGCCTTAATCTAACTTGCATTTGCGTTGCCTCAATTGGTGTGAGATCGTCAGTTCTCACATTAGTACTCGTAGGAAGTCTCGAGTAAAAACTAGTAATATATAAAGTGTGTTATATAAAATATAATGATATATATATTGGCAAAGTAAAAAAAAATAAAGGGTGTAGCAGCCACTATTGACTGTAACCGGAACTGCTGCGCCACCTAGACTAATGAGCGCAAACCTCGAAAACACTAGTAAAGCTCAAGCAACGGGCATGGACGCATCTCAAACTTTTCTATGTTTTTGTGTAATTGTTTAAAATTATCTTGTGTTGTGTGTGACTTACCTTTTTTCCTAATAAATAAATGTTACACTAAACCTACTTTATTAGAACCCCCGAAAACCCCCACCACAACTGGCGCCCAACCGGTTTATTTAATTTTAACGATTCCGTTGCTTGGACTTTGCTCGCAATTTTTTTTCAGCACTCCGTATCCAACGGAAGAACAGCTATGAAAACCTAATCCATAGGTTAATGATTATAGGAAACCTCATCCGTAGGTAATTGATTGTCTTGCATATTCTTGATCCAAAGGATAATTTTGGTAAGTTTGAATTTCTTGTGTAGAACAATCCTTGTTCTTACAGAAAAAAAACCCTTTAATTGCAAAGTCGCAAGAAGTATTGATTTATTTGAATTGATAATAAATCTTATAAAAAATGTGTAATTATAAATAACAATTTATCTCGGAGCATTCAGTACTTATTTTGAAAAATATGTATGAATATTTTGTTACTAATATGTTACCTGTGTTTAAAAACATAGAATTATTTTATTGCTGTGTGTCTTAACCATATTTTAAAGAATTGGTATAATTGATAATTTTAGTATAGGCATACACAAATTTTATGGTGTTATATTTTTTAAGATTTCTCACCTTTTGTCACAGTGTTATATTTTTAAAGATTTCTCATTCTTTTTGAAAAGAAAATAATCAATTTTATAATGTATAATCATTGAATCATTTTAAGTAAGCGTAGTGCAGTTCGATTATAACCTTGAACTCACGCCAATTTATAATTTCTTGCTGACTCAGCGATACTATTTTCTGAATAAGACATAACTCTCTTCAATTGCTTTCCTTTGCGCTGAACTTGGAACTCACATGATTAATATGCATTTTCGATGCTGCTATTTTGTTATCGTATTGAGTAGAGTATATCCATTTAGATTTTTTTTGTATCTCTCTTATATGCAGAAAGTATTCTTGTCATAAAGTTAATTTATTATAAGTTGGAAACAATTTATGATTGTGTTCTTTTCAACATAAATTTCTCAAAATGTATAAAAATGTCAACTAATTCCAATTGTATATAAATGCAATCTAAATATTCTCATCAATTTTATTTAAGCATATATTTATTCTTTTTATTCCAACTGATTTATGTATTAACGGTGTGTTAGAATATATATATTTATTTGCTGTGTACAAATTTGGCATCACTTTTACAAGATAAAGTGAAATAGTGGCTTTAAAAAAATGAGTTTTCTGGGAAAGGGCAAAAAGTGTGATCTTGAAACTTTAGCTCGTGAAATGAATATTGACATTCCTCCAAATGCTGTGATTTTAACTTTAAAATTCCTAATAACTACATCCGAACAATACGATGAAAATTTTGTTCGCGAATGTTTAAATAACATTATTGAAGAAAGAATATCCAACGAACGCGAAATTATTTCTATTCGTGAGAAAGCTGAAGAAAAGGAAAGAAATGCTCGTGAACAAGAAAGACTGGCACTTCAAAAAAGTGAAGAGAAAGACAGACAAGAATTTGAACTTCAAAAAATTCGACTTCAGATAGAAGCTCAACAATGTGCTTCATTGCCTGCTGTTGCCAATGTTTCAAATAATCTGCAATTACACAATTTAATTCAAACTTTTAATCCCAAAGAAGACGATATGTCACTTTTTTTAAATTTATTTCAACGGCAAGTAAAATTTTTGAAAATAGAAAAAGACTCTTGGGTAGCACATTTGCTTGGTGTGCTTCCTAACGAAATAGCACAAATAATTACTCGCGAACCTGAGAAAAAAGCTCAAAATTACGAGCATGTGAAAAATTTACTTTTGCAAAGATTTAAACTGAGTCCAGAGAAATTGCGACGTCTTTTCGCAACTCATAGAAAAACTCCGGACAAGACATGGAAAGATTTCCATTTTGAACTGAGAAATTACTTCGAAGGATGGTTAGAAGAACTCCACATCCAAGATTTCGAAAAATTGAAGAACCTGATGATCCTAGATCAAATGAAGAAACGGGTACCACCAGAAGTAAAGGATCATTTCTTAGACATATGGTGTGATTGGGTTACCCCTGATGACCTAGTAGAAAAACTAGACGCTTACGACAACTTGCGAACAAGCAAGAAAGAATCCCAAATGCTGAATAGCTGTGTGGATAAACCATATTATTCAAAACAAACTGACCAAGTCAGGCTTGATAAAGGCAAAAGAACTTTTTACCCCAAAGGTCCAAAATTGCAATATCAACAAACTTTTGATAGAAAGCCTCTGTCTGGGTTCCCCAGTCAAAGTAGGCGGGATCCCGGAGTCCTCAGTCAAAGTAGGCGGGACTCCTTTTGCAATGACAGAGCACAGAAAACAAGCCCTGACATGATACAAGAAGCTAGAAAACCATTAACTTGTTACGGCTGTGGAACTCCTGGAGTAATCAAATCTAAATGCCGCATATGCAATCCAAAACTTCAGGAAAGCGATGATTTCCCTCCTAATCTTAATCAAATGACTTTCTATAGTTTTTCAAAAGATGTTCACCCACTGAACATAATTGAAGTTTCAATCTGCAATAAAAAAGCAGCCGTTTGTGCTGATGCAGGTGCTACACATTCTGTGGCCGGTGAAAAACTGTACCTACTTCTCAAAGAGCATGGTATGAAATTTGAAGAGAAAACAATTGATATGACATTAGCCGATGGACATATTCGAAACACAGAAATACTCACAACCATTGTGAATATTGTTGTAAAAGGGAAAAATATTCCAACAGAGCTTATAGTGTTGAAACACGCCAAAGGAAACCGAACTCTTCTCGGTGTTGATTTTTTAAGTGCTGCAGGTATCGTCCTAGATATCCAGAAGAAACATTGGTACTTCTCTGAAACCCTTCAAAAGAAGTATGCTTTCATAGAAACGCCTCCTAATATAAATGCTCTCCTAACAGTACCCACTGTGCCTCAACCTTGTCAACTTCGTAATCATGAAGGTACACATCTTTCTCCTCAACAGCGACAAGATTTTAATTCCTTACTGAAAAAGTACGAGACATGCTTTCAACCAGGGGGAGCGCCAACACCTTTTATCCAACACAGAATCAATACCAGTGACCACCTTCCAATTGCAGTGCCACCTTATAGAATGAGTCCTGCAAAGAAAGAAATCTTAAGACAAGAAATTAATAAGCTCTTGGAAGAAGAAATTATCGTAGAATGTGAATCCCCATATGCTTCGCCAGTGGTATTGGTACCAAAACCTAATGGTACAATGCGCCTGTGCATCGATTACAGAAAGCTGAACTCCATTTCAATTCCTGATTCCTACCCACTTCCACGAATGGATGATTTGCTGCATGACGCAAAACCTACTCCTTTCATGTCAACTATCGATCTTCGAGCAGGATATCATCAAGTTGAAGTTCATCCAGACGATCAAGAAAAAACTGCATTTGTGTGTCCCTTTGGAACATACAAGTTCTTACGAATGCCATTTGGTTTAAGGAATGCCCCTGCAACCTTTCAAAGGTTAATGGACCGTTTTCGAAATGGTCTTGAAGATATTCTCACCCTCACATATCTCGATGACATCATCATTTTGTCAGAATCATTTGAGAATCATCTCTCTGATTTACAAGCTGTTTTCGAAAGACTCTTACTTTTTAAATTGCAAGCATATAGAAATAAATGTCATTTTGCTTCATCTCGTGTCAAATATTTAGGATTTTGGATTACACAAGAAGGAATTGAAATTGATCAGGAAAAAGTTTCCTCCATTCAGAAAATGCCACCTCCCAAAAATGTTTAAGAAGTACAATCCTTCCTTCAAACATGTTCCTGGTTCCGCAGATACATTCCTAACTTTGCAGAAATATCACGACCTCTTAGTGATCTTACAAAGAAAAAGGCTTCATGGGAATGGGGTTTCTCCCAGCAAAATACTTTTGATAACTTAAAAACTTGTCTCATAACACCTCCCGTGTTGAAGCAAGCTGATGGAAATAAGCCATACGTTCTTCGGACAGACGCTAGTAATTATGCCCTTGGTGCTTGTTTACTTCAAGGCTCAGGCTCTGAAGAACACCCTATTGAATATGCTAGCAGATTGCTTTCTCAAGCAGAGCGCAACTATTCAACTACAGAACGAGAAGCTCTGGCTGTCGTATGGGCCCTCAAAAAGTTCCGTGGTTACTTAGAAGGTTCAGAAGTAACAGTGGCATCTGACCACCAACCTTTGAAATGGCTTTTGACTCTTAAGTCCCCAACAGGAAGACTTGCTCGATGGGCTTTAGAAATTCAATCGTTCAACTTGAAAGTTCAATATGTATCTGGAAAAGCAAACGTCATTGCGGATATGCTTTCACGGCCAGTTTGCGAAGAAGAAATTTCCTCTCGTGAAATTTGTAATATTGTGGTAGCAGACATGCCTGCGAGAACTTCAAAGGAAATGCGTGATTCTCAATTGAAAGATGATAATTTGCGTCAAATAATTGAAAGCTTTGAATCATCACCGAAAGATGAAAATTTTGTAAACTGGACCGGAAGAGGGTATTTGATGAACCAAGGAGTCCTCTATCGCTTTGTTCCTGATGCAGATACAGAAGAGGCACAACTTGTTGTTCCATCTCATGAAATTTCAAACGTGTTAAAACAATACCATGATGCACCTACTGCAGGTCATTATGGTGAAGATGGAACTTATCATAGAATAGCCCAGCGCTATTACTGGATAGGAATGCGGTCTTCCATTGCTGCATATGTGAAGAAATGCCCGGAATGTGCTCGGTACAAGTCTACTAATTTGAAACCTGCTGGACTTTTAAGGACACCTATCCAATCTCAAAGATTTGAGACACTTTCAATTGATTTGTTTGGACCATTACCCCAAGTCGCTACTGGTAAACGATGGATCTTTATCATTGAAGATTGCGCAAGCCACTGGATAGAACTGTTTGCTCTGGAATCAGCCACTGCTAAAGAATGTGCAATCACACTGATAGAAGAAGTATTTCTAAGATATGGGATTCCAAGACGTATTATAAGTGATAATGGCCCACAATTCATTAGCGCAGTCCTCCAACAAATATGTTTTGTTCTTTCAATAGATCAGTGCCTTACTCCAGTTTATCATCCTCAGGCTAATCCTGTAGAAAGGAAAAATCGTGATCTAAAACCTCGATTGGCTATTCTTGTAGGAAACGACCACGATAGTTGGGAAGAAAAACTCCCGTATATTCGTTTTGCTATGAATTCAGCTGTTTGTGATACTACAGGACATACACCTGCCTTCCTGCAATTCGGAAGAGAATTAAGAACTGTAGACGATGTAGTTCAAGATTTTCGGACTGTTGTCGAAAACGATAATTTCGTTCCAGAAATCGCACCGTATTTGAAAAGATTTGCAAACATTACAAATGTCATACGAGAACGTATCGAAATAAAACAAGATCAACGGAAAAAATACTACGACAAAAACCGACGTCAAATTTTTTTATTCTCCTGGTGATAAAGTTTGGGTTACTTTGCACCCCATAAGTAACACCAAAAACAAAAAAACTTCAAAATTTATTCCAAAACGGGACGGACCATACTTGATCCTCACCCAGAAGTCTCCTACTTCATATGTGATAGCCAGCCTTGATAAGCCATTCGAACCGATAGCAACCTACCATACTTCTGCTCTTTCGCCCTTCATAGATGTGGATACTTCTCCAGTTGTCCCTCTTAGAAAAAGAGGTAGACCGCCAAAATCTGTCGTGCCACCACATATTACTACTCAACAACCTCCTTGTGTGCCCGAGTCGTCTACATCAAATCACCTTGCCCAGAAACTCAAAAGGCCACAACAGATAACACAGACTGCCAAAAGATCTCCCAATACTTTTAGTCCTGTCTCTTCGTCGGGACGTCATCAGAGACAGAGGGGGAGATTGTAGCAGCCACTATTGACTGTAACTGGAACTGCTGCGCCACCTAGACTAATGAGCGCAAACCTCGAAAACACTAGTAAAGCTCAAGCAACGGGCATGGACGCATCTCAAACTTTTCTATGTGTTTGTGTAATTGTTTAAAATTATCTTGTGTTGTGTGTGACTTACCTTTTTTCCTAATAAATAAATGTTACACTAAACCTACTTTATTAGAACCCCCGAAAACCCCCACCACAAGGGTAAAATAAACATCTATATATTTATCATTCCTAGTTAAACAAGACAGGTTTTTAAAATTTTAACCAAAATTTCCAAAATCATGTCTTTTTTTCTGTAGAAAAATGCATTGTATGAGCTTGCAATCTATTAAAAAATCCCATCAATTTTAAAAATAAAAATTAGTAAAAACAACTTACAAATGCTTTCTGAAACATCAACTTGCTGAATTGAGTCCATTTTATTAAGAGGTTGTAGCTTCTATAAAAATAAACTTTTATAAACCGAAATAAAGCAACTTTAATATAGTTCTTGGGCGATATCTTTTCTTTGCATTGCGGTCAACGACAGAAGTAAAAATAAAGCAAAGCATTTGTTACACTCTGTTTCTTGTAATAGTTACATTGATGGTAATTATAACAATGATTTTATTATAAAAAAGAAACAATGTAGTTTTTGTAAATTTATCATTACTTATATGTTAGGCGGACTAATTATTGTTGCTACACGTATGTACTGTTAAAAATTCGAATAACATTGTATCTGATTAATGTATAATTACATTCAGATTTTTTTTGAAAATTACATTTCTTGGCGATAAGTTAAAAATATAATAAATAATTCATAAATTATGGGATACAAAATTAATCTTGGTTGATCCGGAAAGAGCATCACCCCCTTTTCGACAAGGAGATTTAGCGCCAAATATGGCCCCGCGAGAGGGCGCTCTTGCGTCTTGTCTCCCGGAGGAAGATATCCTCCAACGGCAACATCGTTGCCATATTTGGCGTTAAATCTCTCATGAATTTAAAGCTAATAATTGCATCTGTAAAAAATGAAACTTTATGTACTACAGAACACACACATTCAAATATTAGCTTTTGGAAAATTGGAGAAAATGTGTCATATTTTAAATTAAGTGAAATATATTGTTTAATTCTCTTCAAAATAAATCCAAAAAACAAATAATTAACATTGTTTCATTTTAAATGCATTAGACACTAATAAAATAAACAGAATCATTTGAAATAATTGGTCGAAAACAAGTTAAGCCTAAACTCATTAGCGTGGGAAGACAATCAAATTGAAGTCTTTGGCGAGTTGTGAGAACGGCACTTAAAATATAACAGCGCCAGTATACTGAGAAATAAATTAAGCGTAAATTGTACTTTCGCAATTTAATAAACTCGAAATGGATATATGATATGCTCTTTGCCTTTGATTCCATTCCTATTTGCCGCTTTAATTGAAAAGGATTATTTGTTTGGAAATAAATATAAACAATTCGAAAAGTATTGTGAAATGCTATCTCAATTATTTCAACAATATTTTTTGGAATTTAGATAAGTAAACTCATTAATATTCCATGAGATTGGAGTATATCGCGTGGCAAAGTAAAGTGTGTTATCAATTATCATGCTTAATTTTCTTTTTAAAATATGAGATGAATCAGAAAGCTGCTAAAATAAAAATCATTGCCTATTTTAATTAATGTAATTCAAAGTATGTTAATTGTTATTATCCTTTACATTTCAGACTGTTTCTGTTATACATAATAATTTCAAAATCATCTTTCCCCATCGTTTTAAGATATATTTCATAAAAATGCTGATTTTTCAAACTGAGGAAACGATCAAATTTAAAGGAAATGAAATTCTTGGCTCCTAACACCATTGCAATATTCTAATGTTCTAATTATCAATCAAACTTTATTTTTAATTCTTATAAGAATATCAATTTCTCTAAATCAATTTTTACCTTGTTGCTTCTAAAAAGAATAAAACACGCTTCCAAATGAATATTACGAATCTTTTAAACATTGAGACTGGCTACTCAAAGAAACGTGAGTTCAAGATGACAACAAAGTTTTCATTAAGTAAGAGTGGCAGCAATTAAGAAATATCCTTTGAATACAAAATTAAAACCATGGTTTTTAATTAATAAAAATTAACTGAAAATGTTAAGAATGAGGAGCGTCGTTCTTAATTATATCCTTTGGATCTTAATTAGATGCTAGTTAATTTCGAATATTTTTGAATAAAGATTATAGCATTTTAACATTACTCATCAATTGATAAAGGATGGATAAATAGTTTTGAAAGTTTATGTCATTAAAGTAAAGTTAATTTATATAATTAAAGTAAAGCCACCAAGTTTGTAAATAACGATAATAAGATATCGATTATCATAGATGTGCAAAGAAACTGTGTATAAAAAGAAATTGAACAACGAAATACATAAATATCAAGCAACAATATTTCTACATTTGTCTTTTTACACAATTTTTATTATATTGAATAAATGCATATTCACAAAATATGAGAAATCGAGAATCGTATTTTTATAATTCAGAAACTTATTTTAGAAAACTAAGTCAAACAATTAAATCTTCTAAAGAAAATTTTATCAGAAAATAATTTGTTACCATAGTGTATTGAATAAATATTTCAATTGTCGCCAAATTTTTTAGTGGTTTAATTTTTATTTTAAAATTTATTTCGGAGTCATTTAAATAATATTAAACCAATATTTGTCGGACTGGATAAACGATTGGGAAAATTCGATTCACTTATGAAACACATTGAAAAAAAAATAATCTTTTCAACTTCGAAGTAACAACTTTAACAAAAACACAACCACGCTTCCAAATACCAAAACATCAAGATCACAGAACATGTTTTCTTCTACCGGAAATCTTACAAGCGTAGGTAGGGAGCCAACGGAGTGCCAAACTTAGCGGTTTATTGCCATTTCAATTCAGTTTTTCTTATTTCTCTGGTTCAGCACAAAGTCCTTCTGAATTTTAAATATCTTATTTATCGGCCCAATACAAATATAGAAAACAAAATATGTCATTTTGTTTCGGAAAAGTTTCAAATGACTTCATTTTAATTTCATCAGGACAAATTCGTCCTGGCAAACCAAAAGCTAATTTCATTGTTTCTGAACATCGACAGATTACTTGAACCGTCACGCTTAGTAGAAAACAGACTACAATACTGGTTACTCTCCACCTGCCTCAAAAAGAATCCTCGATAAAGTTTTCCTGAATTAAAGCTCCCATTACTTTAAGATCAGAAGCAACTTCCTGATGTTTGCCTATCTGATGAATGAAAATGAAGGGGCTAATTCCTAGTTCCGATATACTTACCTTAGTGGCTAATGAACGGTTACGAAGGAAGATTTTGCTTCGAGCTATCTCCGCCTCTGGGAAAAAGTCGTTGAGTCTGAGTGGGAAGAGCTTTATTACTGCAACCGTGTTCATTTACAGAGGGAATTGGATAGTTCACAAGGGTATCTTCAGAATAAATAGGAATAATTTTCCCTTCCCTTAAAAGCCTTTTTGTCTGATAAAGAACGCCCTTAATTTTCGAATAAAGATGAAGTATACATATCGAAGTATATATTCGAATAAAGATGAAGTATACATATAAGAATGAAACAGGTTACTAAATGAATATTGTGAATCTTTTAAACATTGAGACTGACTAATCAAAGGAACTGTAATGATATTTTAAAACTCTAATTTTAATTGTAAGTAATTTCATAAGTTTCGTCTTAATTTAGCCCATAGGAACTTCGTTCTAAAATATTCTCTTATTTCCTGAGCCCATTCCGTGCGTTCTGTTCAATAAATCAAATTAATGTTTGAAGAAATAATACGCCATCTGTACACGTCCCGAGTGAAGGGATAGATCCTTCTAAAAGATTTCGGCATTTCTCTTGTCAAGGTCAACAAGTGAGAGAATTCCTGTTAAAATTCGACACGTGTCAGATTTATGATAATATTACGGTATATAAGACAAGGTCAAAGAATTCGTTTCCCTTTTATGCCTTTTTACTCCCTTTATGTGCTTGTAATCTTCGTCTTTTTGTGTGCGTCCACTCTTCTTCTATATTATATGGGCCTTTGAAGATGAAATAAAACGAAATTAAAACCTATCTTCTGCCTGATTTCCACCCTGACTCTACTTCAAATACAAGCTTTTGTTATTTTCTAAAATGTTTGTTTCCTTGTATTCAGATTACTATAAAAAATTGATTTAATTGTAATTGGAAGTTTTAATAGATTTTAATTTACAAATATTAAAAAAAAAGCGTCAGTAAATTGTTTTTTTATACACATTTCTTTAGTTACAGCACCTCACTTTGTCAAATTTTATGAATCAACAAACAAGTTTTAAACAAACATATTTTTAAAATTTACTAAACCAACAAATTTATTTCAGTTCCTGCGTATCAAACCTGAAGGGAGTAGAGTTAGTTAAAAATCTGTCTTTACAATTCTGCAATCTTTTGTAGTTTTTTCTATTATTTAAAAAATATATAATGTTATTTGAAATAAAGATCGATGTAAATATTTGAATTTTTCCCCTTTATTTAAAATTATTCATTCCCAAATCCTGAATTTAAAAATTTTCAGAATTTTAACTTGAGAAATTAAGCATTTTTAAAATTATGATTTATGAAAACAAAGATAAAAAAATATTTTTTAAATTAACGGAAAATATTTTTACGTTTTTAGCCTAGCGGGTTCGGATTGAATGGACTTTACTTGAGGACAGTACAAACAAATTTATTTACAGCTATTTACTAGATAATTAATAGAGTAAAAATTTTAGATAAATACAATCCAGCAGTCAATAGTCAATTACAGCATAAATACAAGCCTTACGCACAATAAACACAGACTGCAAAACAACTATCGTATAGCACAGTAAGCAGTAAATCACAGCGAGTTCAATAATACAACGTAAACACAGCTCACTAATCCGCTAGTCCAGCGAGACGCTTCTCTTCCGAGAGAGAGGAACTCCTAACTCACTCACTCACTAGACAAGACAAGATGGTTGGGTTTACGGGGTTCCTAACCCCGGCAGGGGTTTATCCCCGGTAATGACGAGATATAAGGACAAGACGTTCAGCAAGTAACCGTGACTGACTCATTCCGGCTACTCGTCCCTTGTATAGCCGAGGAAGCGCGTGCCCCGAAACAGGATAAACTTCTCAAAACACCGCGCGCAATCCAGCGGCTACTAGACTATTCCTTTCGCCAAACCAACCAAGCTGGCGCGAAGCTCCTCGCCAAACGTCGCTATCTTTAGTGCGTTTTCGCAGCGCTCGCCTGCTTGTAACATTATAAAGATATAAAATGTACTAAAACACATCTTATTAAAACTTCAAGTATTTCTCTGATTTTCTATAAACATTCCTTCACTTCCTTATATTTCCTTATCGTCTTCTCAATAATATACCACCAAAATTGGAAATGTGAAAAGTATCTGTCTGCTAAATGTAAGTAGTTTATGGATATATTTACGGGATATTAAAATTTCGGATAGTAATTATAAATATTTTGAATTTAATTTGTTTGGATATCGATATTTAAAACAACATGTAAAAACGTATATATAAATCAAAGAAGAATTTTCTGCATTTTTTTACACGTTGAGGTTTAAAAAAAAACAATTTTTAAACCAAAAAGAGCACAGAATACGTAAGACTTATTTTAATAATAAGTCTTATGCGATTTTATATGTTTTGGTATAATAAACGTTATAAAATTGTATTTGTCATTAGAAATGCTTGTAATTTTTATGTCCTATAAGGGTACTCAGATGCTACAACTGTAAATCTCACGAAAAACTCAAAATGTTGAATTTCTGTGTCATCTGTTTATTAATTTAATCATTGATGGAGAAAGGAGTTCAACAACTTCAAAAAAAAAAAGGATTAATAAAAACGATACTTTGATTAGAAATACGCCAGCCTCGTTGTTTTTATCATTAGTGATATGAAAAGTAAAATAAATGCAAATCTGAAGCGTCAATTTAAGCTGGTCCCACAGGCTTCTTTCTTTTATTTTATATTTAGATTATATTTATTTAAATAGCTGAAACTGTTTGCAATTAATCTAATAGAAATTTCAAAATTTTATTTGCGAACTCCTGCGTTTGAACAATGGAAATACAAAATTTCGCAGAGTTGATGATTAAGATTGAAAATATATCTTGTCCGTGGACTCCGGAGAGAAAAATAATTAACTGATTATTTAAATCAAAGTTTCACGAAAATGTTTCTAAAAATTGGTGGTGAAGAAAAAAATATTTTATTTTAATTGGAAAAGTTTTTAAGAGAAAATCATAACTTGGCGAAAAAAATTTCATTCGTTGACACCAGATTGGTTTATTTGAAAAGCGAAACCTTGAGGGTAATTTCATTCGTCACTACTTCTAAGATCATAAATATTTCATTTAATTGCTCACATTTTTTTGGAAAAGGAATAAAAAAAACCAAAGAGTACTTTAATCTTTTTATTGAATATTTATGTGAAATTATTTTTTTAATAACTTCAAACTGATTTTGAAAATAAGAGCGAAATTCTAATGACTTCACTAACGTGTTTTATTTACCATTACTTTAGAATTTTTGTTTCTTAAAAATTAATTAATTAATATTAATTATTATTTTAAACACGTTTTCACAGATTATCTCACAAATAGTGCCAGTATTTTTATTATGTGAGAACAAGATGTTTTTTGGTTTGAGGTTTCCGAAACTTCAAAATGCGTTGGAAAATTGGCGATTTATCGCTTTTGAGGCATCCATTTTTCAACTTTACGCTTATTAGAAAACGGTAAAGATGCTTGCCACATTCGGAGATTTATCACCAACAAAAACTTACAACTATGCTTGAATGCACCTCTGTGTACCCGATTCTCGATATATCGACGCTTACGTATTCTTATAGTCGCTTGATTATTTCAAACCTGTTTAAATTGGTTAATGAGTTAAATTAATTAAAACAAACAATGACTTAAAAATAATAATGTTCTCATATGATAACATAAAATTTTAAATACAGATTTTAATTTAATTTTTTGTTTCCTTAGTATTTGTTGTAACTGCAAAGTATTATTGATATATATATTAATTTTGAAAAGGTTATTCTATTTACATCACTTAATAGCCTTTTGTATTTCAATAAACACTCAATAAATAACAAACTTTATTGTGCCTTTCATTCCATGCAAATGATATTTTTTGAAAACACACTCTGTGGCATTGTTTTATGCATACTTTATAAGATAAACGACATTTGCTGCTAAAACCAAATATATTAATCTATTTTCTAATACATTATAATTAATTACTTAAAGTTTGGTTTTTTTCTTCTTTTTTTTGGAAAAATGTGTTAATATTTTAATGTCCTTCAAGTTTTAATGCCCCCCCTTTTTTTTTTATCAATCTTGTAGTTTATGTTATATACTCTTTTTTTTCATAAAAATAGAAAATCTTGGGCATACATCGAATGCTAACTATTGCATCGGTAGAAAGCTAAATTATTTCAATTTTTTTTTTCATAACATGCATTTTTCTTTTCCATTGAGGATAACACATAAAAATGAAATTAATAAGAACTTTTAAAATGCTGCCTGTAATTATATTAGTAACTTAAAATAAATTTTATAAATATTTTCTGTAATTTTAACTCCATATTTATAATTAAATATTCTAAATAACTACTAAAATTTGAATTATATTTTCTCAAATGACCATCCAGGTAGCACCGACAAGGCATAGATCAAAATTTGTTTTTTTAAACAATTAATTTATTATTTAATTCTGAAAATATTAAAATAAGAAATTTTCTCAGAGCGTGAAAGATTTACAATTCTAGCACATAAAGAAATAAATGAAAAATCTATTACATATTGCTTACTAAATAACTACATTGCAGAGGAACTGAGAAGAATTATCGTTTAGAACACGAATCTGTCTTTGTTGAATATTAATTACTTTCTTGGAAAACTATCTCCTTCACTTGTTTTGAAAGAAATCATTTATATTGTTCCAAGCGGGTGAATGCCGCTGAAAGCACGGAAGGGAGAGCGATTGGCGACGGCGTCAAAGAGCTTGGCGCCAGCTGGGTTGGTTTGGCGAAAGGAATAATCTGGCAGCCGCTGGATCTCTCTCGGGGATTTCCGAAGCTTCGCGACTCTTTCGCTCGGCTATATAAGGGACAGGCTACCGCATTTGGCAGTTCCTCTCTCTCGGAAGAAGAGCTTCTCGCTGGACTAGTGGATTCTCGTTTGTTTACGCTTGCTCGTTTGTTTACGTTTGCCGTTAACGCTGTGTTATTGAGTTAGCTGCGATTTAGTGTTTGCTGTGCTATACGATAGCTGTTTTGCGGACTGTGTTTATTGTGCGTAAGACTTGCACTTACGCTGTAAGTGACTGTTGACTGCTGGATTGTTTTTATCTGAAGTTTTACTTTATCAAGTCATCCCGTAAATAGCTGTAAATAAATTTGTTTGCGCTGTCCTCAAATAAAGTTCATTTAATCAGAACCCGCTACGTTAAAAACGCAACAATATCTTATTCGCCGAACTTTATAAAAATCATTCTACAAATGAACATAGTCGCACCAGTAAAATTTCCAACGCCTTATTAACACCATTTTTCCTTTGACGGATATTTCGAGAAGTTAGACTGTGTGTCTAATTGTTAATTCAAGTCAATTTTAAGTTTGAACAGAAAGCATCAATATTAAGATTTAAATCTTCGATTTATTTCATTAAATCTATGGACGTCAGGAAGTTGTTTTGTCTTTTAATGTCCCGGAAACTTTCACTCTGTAAAACTTTCTCAGCTTATGGATTAATTTTAAAAAGAAAAGATTTCTCTTGCATTCAACTATCGTCTGCCATTTTCCAAAATGTAACGGATCCAATTAGTCTGAAGTCATCGAAACGAGGGAATTTGTTCGTGTCTTTTCGTGTTGCTTTGTTCCGATGAAGTTGCATTGTGGAACAAAGTAAAATCTATATTTGCTTTGTCTAATTAATTCTGCTGTTGAAGAATGGATCTGACAGTACATAATGTCTAGTTAAGGATATGCTGGAAATGATCAACTATAGTTTGGATTGCTTCCTTTTATGATGTTCACCAAAAGATGATACATGTCTTAATATGAATGATATCCCCGTGGCTTATGTAAAGCACTTTAAATAGTGGTATCAAAAAGTTGACGACATTTCGAAATGATTCTTCATAATTTAATGGCATTATTTATAGTAATCAAGGAGCATTTGAGATATACTTTATTTAGGAAAGTTTCCAAGTGATATAAAGAAAAATGCTGTTTCGTTTCATTATAAAGTGTATGTCACAATTTTATGCCAGATTAATCCTCAAAAAAGAAAATTCTAGCGCCTGATTTCTTTGTCCTATGAGGAATTAAGCAAGGCTCCATAAAAACAAGGCCTATTATAAATAAAATCGGTAAATAACCTGTAATAACTATCTAAAATAGATTATAATTTTTTAGGTTTAGTTTGCTATAAGAAACTATTTTTTCATTTGAGCTTTTAAAACGTCATAACAACACATTAATTACACTTTTTTATAACAATTAAGGTTTCTTTTCCTTTCAAATTATTATTATTATTTTGTGAGAATATGCTTAAAGTATCGCTAAAAATTAATTAAAAATTGAAAATTAGTTTATATGTTGAAAGTTAGCGTCATTGAAAAGATTTTTTTATAAATGTTGAAATTATAAAAACAAATGAAATCTACGTTTGCAAATTTCAAGTTATTATGTGAGATATTTTTTATTTTAAAAGTCATTATTTGTCTTGAACTAGTGTTGCAACTGTATAATCCTAATTTAACTCTTCATGTTTTTTGTGATGCATCTCGGGAAGCCATTGGAGCTGTTCTAAAACAACCTGACTGTTCTGGTAAAACACATCCTGCATCTTATCATTCAAGAACTTTACGACCTTATGAAAAAAAGTTATTGTATAACTGAGTTGGAATGTTTAGCTATAGTAGATGCTCTTGATAAATTTTATTACTATTTACATGGAAAAAAATCATAATTCATACTGATCATGTTGCTCTTGTTTGGCTTAAGAATGTTAAAAATTTAGGGGGAAGATTATTTCGTTGGTCTTTAAAACTGAACATGTTTGATTATGAAGTTAAATATTTAAATGGTGCAGCTAATGTTGACGCTGATATGTTTTAGAGGCATTCTATAGCTCAATATATCCAACCTTCTGTACATTTACTGGAATTGGATGAGATAAAACACCATCAAAATTTAGGCAATTTAGATGATGCTGAATATACAATATTAACAACTTGCTTGTTGTTACGAAGAAAAATTTGTCTGAAATTGATGTATCTTTTTCTCTGAGGAGAAAAGTTTTACAAAATGCTCACGAAAAATTTGCGCATCCAGGCACTCAAAAAAAGATAAATTTAATTACTTCTCACTATTTTTTGCATCACATTACTTAGGATATTGCACTTTTTGTTAAACAATGCGATGTTTAAATAAAAAGAAAAGGCCAAACACATTTGAATTTTTACAGGCTGTGCCTCCCATGTGATGGACATGTGTCAAAGGTCCCTCTTAAAAATCTGAAGGTATAAATTCAGAGGGATAAAAATGTAATCAGCTTTTTTTTGTAATTTCGTGTTGTGTTCGTCGCTTGTGCTTGTACATAATGCTTGCTTCCCTTAGTGGAATAAAACTAACTTAAAAAATCAACCTGTCTCTGCATGATTTCGGCCACGACTCTGCAATCTGCCTTCATCAAAAATTTAAATGCTTTACACACACACACACACACACACACACACACACACACACACACACACA
>JAOUZG010033444.1:47877-70176 GCA_026289955.1 Argiope argentata
ACACACACACACACACACACACACACACACACACACACACACACACAATTTTTTAATAATTCTAGCTTGCAAACAATGTTTTGGAGCTCGACCGATTTCGGGATGAAAGAAGTCAATCGTATTTCTAAATATCGGCGCATGCGTAATCTGATAGTATCGAGAATGTTTCAAACCTCTTTTAACTAGTTAATAACTTAAATTAAGACAGTTCGTAAGAATTCAGTGAATGAATGATTTGGAAATCAAGCTGTAACTTTTGTGGACGATTATTATTGGCAACCTTATACATTATTTTATAACAATCCTAAAAGCGAAAAAGGGATGTCCCAAAAGCGATGAAAGGCCAATTTGTTACCTACGCCTTTTGAAGCTTCAAAACCTCAAACCAAAACAACATAATTCGCTATTGATAATAAAAATTATTTATTATTATCATTATTAAATCATCAGAAGTTATAGGGGAAAAAGATTCCAGCATTTTGCTTGATGATTACTTAGTTAAAACTTCAAAAAATACGCTACTTGAAGTGCACATTCTCACTCTTTAAAGTATATCTGTGCTAAGCTCAGTAGTTGAAGTTTATATACAAGTTGGCTCAATTATATGTATCATAAAATTGGAACAACTGGCATAGTACCAGCAGACACTCAAATACACATTCGTTTTATTATAATGGAAGATAAGGAAGAGCAAAGAGTTCGTCTTTTTAATACTTACAATATTTTGGAAAAATCGGATAATTTTTAGAACTAAATATACAAATATTCATTGCAATAAGCTATGGGATTTTTATTTGATTTGATTAGATTTTACTCTAAGTTTAAATTCTTTGCAATTAAAAAGGTCATTTTCATTCGTCCAGATAAGTTAAAAAATAATAAAATAATATATTAATCAGATTTTCCCCAAGTGAAATTTTTACATTTTATTGAATACGATGTTTCGATTTGAGAAGTATTAACACTTTTATGCATTTTTAATTATCTGGAAATATTTTAGATTATTTTTTTCTAAAATTACGTGATTCAATAATTTTCATGGTACGATTGACAGAAAAATTTTGCTTGTCTTCTTTGATCATGGTCATTAGAATGCGTAGAGCATATATATAGAGAATTTAATTGGACAAAGAGTGTGATATATGAAGGGCCGATATCTTGAAAGACATCATAGATAGGCCATCCGAAACCATAATATTCAGTTAAATATTCGTTATTTGGAGAAATTATTAGGTTATATTTCTAAAAGAAAAGAAAATTTCTCACAACTTTTTTATCATGTCAGAACATGATGTTGTTTTTCGGATGAGGTTTTTGGAGTCCACAAAAATTCGTAGGTGAAAAATATTAAACAAAAATCCGTAGGCCAAAAATAAAAATTATATGCACGAGCATCTCAATTTTTTTTTAATAACGCGTTGCTTTTGAATTTACAAAAGCTCTGATTAAAAAAAGTAAGTTAATGACTACAGCAAATAAAACCTAGAAAAATATAATTTTGAGAAAGTGATTATATGAAATGAAATAAATAGGGAATGTGATATTTTTTAAAACAATAAATTCGATACAAAGTTCTTTGGATCGTTTTCAATATTAAAGTTACTAATTCAATAATACGATTAAAAAGAAAAAAAAAATTAATGTGCACGAGCACGTGCTGCTTGGCTGTTTAAGTAATTAGGTTCGAACATGATAAATCGAAATATGCATAGAAGATTTCATTTTATTCTTTATTTTGTTTTATAACCTTAAAACTAAAAAGGCTTAAAGTGGCAATAATTTTGATAAAATGCATACAAAGATTACCGAGTCTATTAGGTTTCGTTATGTTCAAAAATGAAATTTAACATTTCATAATAAAAAAATATCTGTAACAAATCCTTTTTATCTTTAAAAAATGCAAAAAAATCATTTTTAAATGCATTAAGAACTAATTGCGTTTATAGTATATTTAAATCAGTACTTATTTAAAATCCCTATTCTTAACATTTTACTGTTGCTTTTCGTCAAAAAAGTTTCAATCTAAATAATATTTACCAAATCCCTTAATAAGAGCAGCGCAAAAAGGAAAATTCTTTGCGCTAATATTAGGTAATATGAATGTATAATTAGCATGCAAGGCGACAGCATTTTCATTCATGATTGCTTTATTAATCATTTATAAGGCCAGCTTTTAATCCTATTCTACATTTTCCTAACCAGTTGAATAAGCGTAAAAACTTGTTCAATAGACTTTATAAACAGAGTTCCGGAAATTTCAAATTTCACAGAAATATTTTAATCCACTTTCTACTCTCGGTGAAACCGAATATAAATTCGATCCCCATATTCAGCTCTCGGACAACTAAAATGAAATCCACCAGCGTTGAATTGTAAATCAGGGAATATTCATGAAACAACAGAAATGCGAGCACAACAAAGAGCGGGAAACTCTCGGTACGAATGGTAATCTGATTATTAAGTCGACATTTTTTTTACTGGTGTTCGCTGTTTTCTGTGATTCTTTAACAAGTCGCTTACTTGCAGGAAAATGCAAATTTTCCCAAGAATCCGATGAATTTGAGACTCGCAGCTAAGCGGAATCTTCGATTGCAAACATAAATAACATTCCTTTGATGAACAAAATGGAATATTTTTTCATGTGTTTAGAATTGTTTAATAGAATTGCTTTGAAAAGCAATGAGAAGCCACAATGATAAATAGAATAATTTCCTGAATTGAGTTATAGCTGTTGAACCGAGTTTAATATTCTATTAGGAATTTATTTTTAGAATATTTAAAATAAAAAATATCACTCTTATTTGTGCAAATTCTATTCGAAATATGTTTTATTGTTGGTAGTTTCAATTTACCTGAAAGAAAAGATAATAATGTGATTAGAGATAAGAGAATGAGTCTTTAATTTTTCTTTAAAATTTACCATGGGACTGAGCCTAAAATAGCTCAGTTTCATACAATTATTTTAACGTGTTTATTATCGATCAGGCTGAATGAAAATATTAAATCTGTTTTTCATTATTTAATTTATTTATTTACAAGTTCGTTGTCATTCGTTCTAGTAATATATATATTTAACTGCATATTTATTTATACGTTTATATTTGTACATACTCACAAACTGCGCTCTTTAGTAACTATTATGGTTATTATTATCATAAACTACATTAGTAACTTTTGAAAACTAATTTTTTCATTATTGTGAAAATGAGGGATTTCATAGTAAAACTAATAGAGCTGAGTTGACGTCGTTATGATTTTTTTTGTAAAAGGACATGGAAATGTTTTTTCATGCAGTAAAATTTATCCAAAGTATAATTTAAATTCAACTAATTATATATACAGTATAATTGAAGCGTCTGTATGTCGGATACACAAAAACTCGAGAAATAGTAAACGGATATTGGAGATATTTTTACCATTTTGTACAGCATTTATGGAAAAGGTTTTAATACATTAAAATCGTATCAAAAATGGAGCTTATTAAGTTCTCTATGAGTTTAGCCTCTTCATTTTATTATAAAAACATGTTACTTCCTTAACTATACAAGACGTTATTTTGAATTTTAAATGTTAAAAAACTATATCTATCACTCCAATATAATATCTATTTTAATACCTTTTCAAATAAAAATATTTGTTCTTAATATCTGTTTATTTTTTCTTCTTATATGTTTCAATTTATTAATGAAAAAGATTATGAACAAGAATACTTATTTGTATCTATTTCTCAATACTTTTTTATATTCTATTTTTTATTATCATTTCTTCTATTCATATTAAATGCAGAGAACAGTTTCACCTCCAGATGTCAATATACTAACTGATCGTGACTCACTTGCTTACATCACAAAAAGGTTTCTATTTCAACGGAGATTGCAACAGACTCTTTTTGATCATACAAGATATGTTTGGAACTCTTGATATTTGAATCTTTTAAAATAAAAATTGAAAAACAAAAGAACAAGCAGTTTTCGTGTTTTTTCCCGTTTCAGCATTTCTTCTGTTCCAAAGTGTCTAATCCTTTTTCCATTTATTTTTGAACTGTATAGTTAAAATCTTGAAAAGGTAAATTTGTTTTCTACAATCAATATTCAAGTATACATTATTTTAAGTATTAATATGATATTATTTATTTATTTCCCTAGATATTTTAATACCTAAAGAAAAGCGAAATTTACGTTTTCTGCAAAAGCCACATTTTTAATTGAAATTCTTGCATTATAGGGTAAACATTAACTTCAATATTCAACTAAAAAAAGAACAATTAAATTTTTTCCATACCTTCTTCTCTAGTCTGCCAACCCCAACATAAGCTACCCGTGAATGTATGAAAATAATTTTAGGATTCTAAATGTTTCATGAAATTTTAACAAACTCGAATAATTTATGTTTGTATTTGCAACAATATACAAAAGGATATAACAAAAATGTTGTTTCTTTATGAATAAAATTAGATGCTAATTTAAAAAACAATTACAAAAATGCAATTTTTTATAAAAACTGAAGAATCAGAATTTTTCATTCCTTAAGACTATTGCCATACTTTGATATCTGTTATTAATTGAAATAAAGAGAAATATATGAATTTTAGAGAGAAAAAGAGAGGATATAATTTAGTACATTATTAATAGACCGTTGTAAATGTTTACGATCTCACAAGTACGATTCGATGCTTTATTTTCTTTCGATTTTGGTTCATTTAAAAACTTCTATTTTAATTTCCAGAATTAAACTTCGATAAAGCATCAAATTTTATCTACTCTAAGAGAAATGTGAAATCGTACAAGTAATTTAACAAAAGAAGAAGAAGAAAATGGCTCTTTCTTGAGTAAGATCATTAAAGATCATTTTTCTTTCTCTTTCTATATCGAATGAACCTCGGTTTCAATCAATGTCAAGCAGAAAATCAGAGAACTTCCGACTGAAAAGGCTTTTCGCACCCAATGAAAATTTCCTCTCTTTCGTCTTTTGAACTCTTTTAAATCTTTTGGGATTCTAGAGTTGAGTTGTTTATTTTGCGCCGATAGAGGAAATAATACAGGGTGTCCGAGAAGTCTTTGACACATTTCAAAAATTCGGTAAAAAAATAATAAACGAGATAGAAAGTAAAATTAAATTACATTTATTACCTCAAATAGTGAAGTTTTTTTAACGTATCAATACACCTCGATATCGACCCCTGATTTTCGGGGGCTACGAGCAAATGACAGATGAATTCTATCGACGACACTTCTGTGTCGACCCAGGACACTCCCAGTTTCCAAAAACTTATTTTCCCATGAAATAATGCTGTTACGAGATGGAGGGTCTTTTCCCATATTTCGTACGGAAATCACGTTGAACTTGAGTCACAGATTTCGATTTGAAAAAACACATAACACAAAACGCGCGCTCACTTGGAGAAGCCATTTTCTAAATAACTCTTTCTGACGTTTCAGTACCGCAGTCTACCGGCCAGTTTTGCATTTAAAAAAAAACTTTACTATATGAGGTAATAAATGTAATTTAATTTTACTTTCTGTCTCGTTTATTTTTTTTACCGAATTTTTGAAATGTGTCAAAGACTTCTCGAACACCCTGTATATCTCAGAAAGCAAACCTCTAAGAATTCTATTCTATTCTATAAAATCCACCTTGTCAAATATTTGCTAAGCCTTAAATAGCAATGATTTTAAATTGCTGATAATTTTACAGATTATATACTGCATTGGAACTCAGGTATTTTCAAATAGAATCCATGCCTTGGTATAAGTAGCGTATTCACGTGTGCGAATATATGTTTGCGATGAGTTCAAATGATCCAAATTCTTAAAATTTATTTCTTAGTAATCAATTCAAGTTAAATTAAACAAACTAAACAAGTGAAAGTTTAACGACTGTTTTAAGAATCTCATGTGTAAATCTCTAAGATTTAACAAATAATTACTGAACAAACTTATGGTAAAATTTCTTTTTGTAAGTATATTAAGAATGAATAGTTATTCCTGCTCTATCTTTTTAAAATTTTTGTCTTTCGTCTGAGTGGATCGGTTATTATTTCATTGATAAAAATATCATGATGACAGAAGTACAACATTATCTACTTTTCTGAACTCTAACTATGAATAGCAAATGAAGCAATCCGAACATGAAGTCATGAAGCAGATGAAAGTGGCTTTGAAAAAGCATTCCGAACTTACGCAACTTTAGAAAGGAACATTGCTTGATATCATTTTCTTTTCAATAGGTGGGCTCAATGTGGAAAAATAAGAATCAAAGAAACTTAAAATTTAAAGTAAATCTTGAATTGGAGAATTTTGTATATAATTCTGTGTATAAATTATTGTATCTTTCTGTATACATTTTTAAATAAAGTGTTGTTGCTTTGGGGGATGATAGTGGTCTTCTTAAAAACATCGAATAGTTTTTTTTCGCTTATGCTGAAAATAAACATCTTAGCTATCGAAAGAAGAATTTCACTCCACCCAAGCAGAGTTCCCCGATATTCATTCCACATATTCTTCTTCTTTTTACTTTCTATTTGTTTATATGGCTTTCTTTATCTGATGTAATATAAATGCTTGGATCATTCTGAGAATTAAAGATCATTTTGTTACAGATTGAGTACATCTCTACATAATCAGCTCTCAAAATAAAACGTTTCTCGTACTTTGACCCGAACTTTAGGTACCTTTATGTTGTACTCTTTTGCTTCCGATTCCTTAAGCCAAACTGTTTCTATATTCTAACAAAAGAGAGCTGGTCATTTCTCTTTTCCTTCCATTTTGATTGGATTGGGATTAGTAATGAAATTTAGGTGTCTCATGTCTCCCACGAAAGTAATCATCTATCATTTGAGAGGCATCATCCTCATAAATGGTAATTAACCTTGGTTCAAATTATCTTTGTAGAGGAATTACGATTTCCTTTTGGAGAATAAGCTGGTTAGGGTTAAACCTAAATATAATTTTTTGACAAGTAATTACTATTATAGACCTAAAATATTCTCACAAACCTGTAATGTTACTTCCCACTACGGTTTGTTCAATCACTGACGTTTTATTAACAGCTCTGTTGGGTGCTGATAGGAAGCCGTGTCAGTGTATCAGTATCTGAGGACAATCTTGGCAACTTTTAGTGGTGACAAAAAAGATACTACAGGAAACCTCTAGAATTTTTTTCGATTTAGACAAATGGAACTGAGTTATAGAGTTAATGGTCTAGAAGCTTCTCTGTCCGCCTCCCGAGAATTATTAAAGGCCGCCAGTCTCAGGCTGCTGTCAGAGTTCGAGTAGAAGACAAATATAGAGTCGTCGAGAGAATAAAGAAGGAAAGGCCGAATAGTCAAACTAAGAACCAGTGTTGTGTGGCGTTCAAGTGATTGAGGAAATGAGTTGCACGCCTAGAATCCTGTCTTTTATAGTGGAAACAGTATCAAGTCCTGTATGGAATAGCCAGTTGTGTAGTAGGTGGTACGATTTGGATACAGATAAAGCGAGGATAATTGCAGCCGTTTTGAGAGATCGTAGAGTGAAGCGTACGAAGATTCTTTCTTCTGTTAAATTCAGTCAGAACATTTTGTGCGCTGCGGTTGTTGTTACAATCGATTAAAACTTGTCGGCTACTATTGGTTGTAGTGTGTTGCCTGTGTTAATCTCAGCTGTATACATTTGTCGCCTTTGTATTCATCACTTCTTGGGTAATAAAATTCGTCGTCTTTCTTTACGGAAGGACTATTGCATAAGAGCTGAAAAAAAACCCTATTGAACGAGAAATTATACGCATACCCTGACACACATACACTGTAGTATTCTTTGTATCACTGGAAAAACGTTGTGTAATAGTCAAACTTGTTTAAAAATTTTCAGGTCACCTAAAAATAGTCACCAAATAATTGAAAAAATTCCTTAAATAATTCGAAATATCACATGATCAAGTAAGTAAAATTTATAAAACAATAATTGAAAGATGATTTTTGGAAACTAGTGAGAAATTAGACAAAGACATATATTATCTAAATTTCAATGGAGGCATTATTTGAAAAAGTCATTTCACAAATAAACGTGATATTATTTCAAGCATTAATAACATTTTATTAAAGAGAAATAAAGAGATATCAGCAACTAAACTAATGCATTCTATGGAAAAAATCTAGATTGATCAATACCATGACAAAGCAATACTCGATATCCAAATAAAGAAGTATCATTACATCCAAGCATCTTCTCTCAATCTTAATTGTGACGCAAAAGCGATTCTCTTTCTCAGGCAGCGTGGTCACAGTGAAAACTCATTTCCCGGATGGTCAGGAAAGATGCCTGGGATGATGGATTGTGACACGGCTGAAGATGAGATCTATCAGTTGCGTCATTTTCTCTTCTTAGTGCAGATAGGACATTTAGAAAATAGAGGACAGTAGCAAATTAAAAAGAATATGTTATTGAGAAAGTGTAATTAAAAGGATAATATTAGATGGAATCCTTGTAAGTGTAGCTTTAACTTCTTGACATCGTTCCATATTGAAAATATTTAATTTATTCTTTTTCAAGATTATTATATTAAATATACCTTTTTATTATTTTTATTTTGTCATTTTACATTAAATATACCCTTATTTATATTTTTACTTAATTGTTTTTTATTAATTTATACGATCTTCAAGAAATTGTGTACTAGAGAATTTTATTATATTAATAAAAAGAATTGTGATGTCAAATTACGAGATGAAAAGTTTAAAGATGTCTTCTTTTAGGCTAATTTTTAATTTATAAAACCTCTACTACCAATAACAGAGAATACGTCTGTCAGTACAAATGTAACGCAGTAGCGTCAAACTGTTTATTTTAGATTCATCAGTTTTAACTCAGATATAATTTTGATGATGAAATGCGCATTACTAAACGATTTTTTTAATCATTTAGGGAATTGAAGTTTTCAGCAACAACACTCTCAAAATATTATTGCTTATTTATAAACTAAAAACAGTGTTACTAAATTTTTAAATCTTTTTTTATGTTATCAATTCAACTATCATGCATTTTTTTAAAGTATTGTCAACATTAAACAACATTTTTTTCAGAAACTTTTGTCATTGTAAAATAAACAAGCCATTTATAAAATTTCACTAATTTTTTAATAATTTGATTTACTTCTAATACATGGTGTTAATTTTTTAAGGATGGCTTTTACATAATCAACCGGTAAAAGGAAATTGCATTAATGAAACAGTCAAAGTTCAACCTAAAATGCCCTAAAACCAGGAACTTCAGTTTTGTGGGATTATGATGTCATTGGATTATATTCCATCAGGAAAATTTATGCATACAATCTATAAAACGGGTGTAAGTATATTGAAACAACGCTGTTTTATTTTTTGTTACAATTTGAAGCATACAAATTATATGTTGAAGGTATTATAAATGTTAAACTGGTGGTAGGGGCCTTCTCGAAACTTACTCGCATATTTAACAAAAGGGATTTTATCTATCCTCCCTCCCCCACAGACTATAAAATTTTTGAACTTGAGAAAGAATGTCTTTTATGGTATAGAATAAACATTAGATACGACACGCAGAGTTTTGGTGTAATCTAGTTTGTTTACTTATGTTACCATATGAAAATGTATTTTGAACGCTTTTTGTCCAACCGATTGCTCTATTTGTCCAATAGAGCTACAGTTACAGTTTTAAAATCACATACCGAAATTTATTAATTTAGATCATTGTGAGTTTAATGTATCGATAGACAGTCTAAACTTTCCATAGATTTGATTAAAAATTTGTTATTAATCTATATTTTAAATGCAAAAAATGTGATCCAAATTTTATTTATAGTTTTGTAGTAAACGATATCTATTGTATATTTAACATATTTCCTTAATAAATTGCTAAAATTAACGAAGAGGTTTAACTTCTTACATATAATGGTCACTATTTAAATTAAAAATTGCCAATATTAAGGTGGAATAATTTCAAAATTAAAAATTAAAAAATCAGTCTTCATCCAATGCCATTTTTCTGACATCTGGATCTTTTCTCAATTGTGAAGTTCCATTAAGGGAATACATTGAAGAGCAGAAGGATATTAATCTTTCATCAAGTTCCATCAAAAGGTAAATTGTTTCCTATGAAACAGAGCTGACATTTCAGGGAAACGGCCATGATCTTTTGTCCTGTAGAGTCACTGTCGATATTATAGAATTGATTCTGCTAATAAACACATTTACAGCGATAAAATCTCCATCTACATATCGTTGACTTACACCATTCTTTCTTCATGGACATTGCTTGGAGTAATGTCTTCATTTCCAACCGTTAATTAGGAAAGCCGGTGACTGTAATGGAATTGAGTAATTGTGTCTCTCCATTTCCCTTCATTAACTCGCCGAAGTGCAGAGAGTTTATTCGGATCTTAATGTAGATGGAACTTTAATCCAGAAAATTTTCTCAGCAGAGGTTCCTGCCGAAGATGCTTAGGAAAAGTGAGGATTCACTGGCATTCCACTATCGCCTGTATTTTCCGAAATGTAACGGTTCCGGTTAATCCGCTGACTTCAGAAGCGAAGAAGTTCGCCTTTCGCTTTTCTGACCTTTCGCAATAGAAAAGAATTAAAAGGAAGTAGATGTTCTTTTAAATGCTTTTATACCATAGCGACTTCTGGTTGATTAGATGGTCTTATGAAGAATACGAAGAGGTGATTCATCTAATTAAGAATGAAACTGTTTACTTTTTAAAATGTTCTTAAATGTCATCAATTTCTCTAAACCACATAAGCATTATTCACATGGTTAATCAGCTTAACAAATGCATTACATATTATGATAAGAGCACAAATTATTCGTGACCATTATTTTTTTATGGAACCTCAGGGTAGAGTGTTTGCCAAAGAGGTTAATTGTTCTTATGTGGGTTTAATTCCGCCCATTATCAAAAAGTGTAAGCTTTAGAATAATCAGTGCAAACGCTTTCCTTCTTGGTTAGATAGAAATGGAATTGCAAATTTTCTTGAAATTCCAACTTATCAGAAACTCTATTGTGATTTCTTTATAAACCATTTAATAACTACCGGACATGAGTGATTACATTTAGTTAGTGATTATTTTATGCGGCTATGAACCCTTACGTTGAGAGCTCGGTCTTTGGTGTCTCAATCACGACATTGGGGACTCATGACCTTGGCTATGCGCTATTTTTACGCCCTGTTCCAGGAGCAAAAGTCGACAAGTACATTAGACGCAACAGCCAACATCACTACAAAACAGCACCAAATCGACATGATGAATTTATTTACGACAGTTTTTGTGGAAATTTTATTAGAAATAAAGAAGTATTTGGATTTTAAAATTTTGTCTACATGGCTAAATTTCGTCAATATAGCTTAATGTAGTTTTTAATCATTCTTTCCACAGCTCGAGAGAGAAGATATATTTACAAAAATTTAGTTTTCAGACTCAGCGTTTCTGAAATATGGCGATGCGTTAGCATTCAAAGATCAGCTTTAATAGTGATTAAATTACTTTCTCATTTTGTAAGTAGCAAGAAGTAACATTTTCTGGAATTCTTGTAAATGTTTATCAGACGACAAGTCATTTAATTTCGTTAACTTTGAAATAAAAGTCAATATTTTCATTTCTACTGTCAGAACTGAAACATGATGAATTTGCGAGTGTGCATTTTTACATATATTTGTGAATTTATTTTTATAGAAAAATTGAAATTCTATAATTTTCCAAGAAAATATTCTTATTTTATCAGAAATCCATTTTAAATTACTCCTTTGTCCCAATAATCATTTTGGCAGTTTTTATTATTACTGTTTTACCACAATAACCATTCAAAGATTAAATTATTTTGTTTCTAAATACTGAAATAATTATTTCAAATACGTATATTTTCTTTTCAAAATAAACTATTTATCTTGCTTTACTTGAAGGTTCTAAAAGAAAATAATTTCACTATCATGTTGAAAAAAATAATTGAAGTTAAATAATCTGTATAATATCCAAAATGTAAGAAAAGCAAAAAATAAATTAACTTTTTTTTGCTTTGTCCTTTGTGTGACCATAACTTTTAGAAAATTACATAAATATTTCAAGAACACCTAAGAATTTAACTTTTGTAATCTTGGGGTTAATTCCTAAGTCAATTACTTGCATTCTTTGAATACGAAGGAGATTATAGCAGACAATGTAATAAGTAACTTCGTTCCATAAGTTTTTCAAGAAATGCCGGGAAAGCTTTAAGAAACTTGGAATCTGTGTTTGTTAATAATAAGTCAATTAATAAAAGCGAGAGAAACAAGACAGCCGCTTCTTTTTGGAGATATATCTTAATATGTGAATATGGAATGAAGTTAAGATTGGTGAACTTATACAAAGGTGTTAAATTATATTTCATAATTTCAAAATTCATATATGTTTTGCTTCAAAACATAGTCACTTGAAGCTATAATGACTTGGTCCAATCCGTTTAAATAATAGGGTAGAGTTTAAAGACATTTCTTTATTTACAGCCTTATGTATATACAGACAACTCGTTCTTGTCTAGGTTAATACGATTAATATTATTAACATCTCAGTTGACAGTTATACATGAATAGTTCAGCGATCAATTTCGGCTGCACAAGAAAAATCTAACAGGTTGTTACCACCTCAAGCTACTACAGTAGTATCTCAAGGAGTCGATCGATCTTCATCCGGTGGATCTTAACTCAGAAGTCCCTATCACACAAAGTTTCCCTTACCTCCTTCAAACTGACTTTCCTCCGAAAATCCTCTCTCTTCCAAAAATCACGCATTCTATTTTCTAACAAAACTCCACCTCTCGTGTTCACACTGGTGCATTTGGTCTCCCTGTTACCCAATAACTGCTCAGTAGGAATCGCAATGGCCTCCAGTTGCCAGTGGAAATTCTCGTTAGTGACCCTCTCTATAGATTATCCTACACAATGAATAAAATAGAGATTTACATCAAAAGAGTTTGATTCTCTTTTTTTAAAGATACGATAAAGATTTTATTTATATTATACGATTAAGATTTTTTATTTCCTCGGAAAGATGAAAGTCCAAATGTAGTTCTTTAATTGATCTGAACTAATGGTCCGACTAAGGGAGAGTATATGACATCTGACAGTCTGGAGGCACTTACCAATGTGAGGGTGTTACACAGTTGATGATACAATTGGATGGAAACGCCAATTATCAAGTGTGGGAACCAGGAAAGGTTATAGTGGTCAACAAGTGTCTCAGAGAAAAGGATCTGAATCTTTACAAAGACTATCTAATATAAGAAACATTGAGTTATTAACAAATTTAGCAAATAAACTCTCACAATGACTATTGAAAAGGTGTAAAAGTAACAGACATAGACGATGCTTTGTATGCCGAGGTTAAATTCTTAACATGGTTTATATTGTCATAATATGTTGATAGGATGAAAAATATTTACTTGAATCGGTCTTCTAGAAATTACTTATTTTTTCTTACAGTATGTCCTATAAAATTATTTACTTATAATCTCTACTATAAACTATTTATTAATTTTTATGTTACGGGTGTAGACTAACAAGTATATAAAAATTGAAAATAAGGATTATATTTCGAAGTTAATGTCCAAAAAAGTCTTTTTTAAGCTTATTTATATCATTAAAATCATTCTGCAGAAATGATCCCTGAAACAGAGAAACGAATTAGAATTTCATCATAAAAATTGGAACATGCTTGCAGTTTGAATACTAAATTAAATTTTAAAAATAGTCGTTAATATTCGAGAAATACTTTGCAGAAATTATTTCTTGCAAATTTTATTAAAATGTTAATTTTTGGGTGGTTTAAAAATAACATAAAAATAAATCTTGTGGTAAAAAATTTTGAAAAATATAATTGTGAAATATCAAAATATTTGTTAAAAATTAACAAATTTGGAATAAAGAACATATATGAAATTCCTTCCGTCTATATCAAAGAAATTTTGAACTATCCTGTTCACAACCAGGCATACATAATTTCAAAGATCCGAGTTTCTGAGTCAGGAATGAGAACACGTTGAGATTCATAAAAATCACGAATTTAAAATTTTCTGCTATTTTTATGTTTTCTTCATATAGGACAAAGTAACAAAAATTCTGTGGAGTAGAAGGATCCATGCATGTTTCATAAACAATGGATGAATTACGACTAGACAGGCTATAATGCAGCTGGGCTGAAGGCCATTATAAACAAGCGGTAAAGGTGTCATCAATCTTTATATCAAAGAAGTTTGTAAAGAATACACACATCTAAATTATGAAAAATTAGGATAATAGTGACACAAAAGCAAATTTAATTAGTCAAGTGCCTGTCTATTTTATTACTTTGATAATATTTTTTAAATTATATTAGTGATTGCTTAAACAGAGTTGAATGCAAATGTAAATATTAAATTTTTTTAAAAAAATTGTCAATTTTAACAAATTACGAAATTAAAATAAGACTGCCCCAAAATTTTCTTAGGGTTTAAAAGAGTTTAGTTTATTAAAAGAAGCACTTAATGGAGTGTACTACCTAGAGCTATATTCTAATTTCGCCATAACCTTGATAACCAAGATTTTAGCTTTCGATACATTTAAAAAAAAGACTGAAGACGTAAAAAACTTTTTCTTTCCATCAAATTAATAGAAAAGTTTCGAAGTCATGTTTTAACAATTAATAAAAATATATCTTCAATACAATTAATTAATTAATTGCCATCAAATTAATTAAATATTATTTGTCGGAAGCATTCATGTTTTAAATGAAAATATTAGCTTTATCGTAAGAAAAAAAAAGTAAAACTCGAACTAGAATCTCTTTTTAAGTTATGTGTTTTTGTACCTCGATTCAAAGACTATTTAAAACTATATAGACAATCTGATACACAAATCAAATGTTACTTCCATATGCATAGCGTCATCTAATGGAACATCTCAGAAATTCAAAGAAATCCAAACCAATCAAAACATTACATCACAAACTAAAGTCTAATAAGAAGGAAAATATTTGAAAACTATATTTTATAATTTACGGATAAAATTGCATTTTTAATATTTTGTTCTTATTTACTCTATTTGGAAATGGAAGGATTACGAGGTGCCCAGCCCCGGCAGGGGCTTATACTCGGTTATTGCAGGTAGCAAGCGGCATGGCAGTCTATACTTGACGTGGTCTTCTTCGATGAAGGTCTGGAAGTGAGCTTTGGGACTCTGCATCAATATAAATAGTTCTTGCTGGATGGAGGGGTGAGTGAGTTGGCGTGTGTCAGAAAGAGCTGCGATTGGTTATTGTGGGGAGTGGGTGTGGGATATGCATCCTAGTGACATGGGATTTTTGATATAGTTTTAACTTATCTTTAAACCTTGAATTTTATATGTCAGACAAAAAAAGCAGATTAAGAAATTAAAAAGATTATTGAAGAATATTTCTAGGGCGTCTAGCTTTGGGTTTAGGGGGGTATTTTGGGATATTTTTAATTGCTTCATTATTTACTGTAATGCCTTCATACTAGTAGAAATATTTTATTTTTTTTCCAAAAAATTAGTGGTAATTCACAAGTAGTTTTAATGTATTTGTTTAATTGCCAAATGTATGCTAGGAAAGTTAAATAAATGAGAAATATAAGAGGTAAATCCTTGAGCAAAACCATTAAAAGCCCATATCTTCAATTCTTTTCTCTTTTTTGGAAGAAAACAGTATTCAATCAATGCCAATGAAAGGATCAGAAATTACTTGAAAGCAGGATTCAATTAATGCCAATGAAAAGATCAGAAATCACTTGAAGGCAGCATTCAATCAATGCCAATGAAAAGATAAAAAAATCACTTAAAGATTTTTTGATCAATTTTTAGTTTTCTGCTATAATTCTATTTGCTTAATATATATTCTTTTAGAGCATTGTATTTTTAAGAATATAAGTCCTTTTTAGTTATCCTTTGCTCTAACAAAAAAAATCTAGTTTTGTTCTTTGTTTGCAGTTTGAGATGTCTGGGTGAAAATCAAATAAATGAGAAGGATAAGAATCTATTTCTTGAGTGAGACCATTAAAAGCTCTTCTCTTCGATTCTTCTCTCTGTTTTGGAAAAAAAGTAGCATTTAATCAATGTAAGTGAAAGGATCAGAAAACGAAGACAACTTGAATCCTCCCCTCGTTCTTTTCGGAAACAGTAGATATCCCCTTTCAAAGGAAACATCAGTTCCATCTCTTTTTATATGTAATGATGAGGACAAAATTTAGATTTGGCTAGTAAAAATATTGATCTGTAAAATATAAACATATGTTAAAGAAAGTAAGAATTGACTTCATATCATGCAGTTATATAATTATTTATGCATTTTAGAAGACATATTAACAAACGATCATAGGCTATTTATAAAATAGAAGATTTTGTCACAGATAGATGATTAAAGAGTACAATCAATGAACTAGATAATGGAAAATGACGCTTTATTCTACGTCTATGTCAGAAAATAAAGAGCACAAATGACAGAGACAAAGTCATAATGTGCAAACCATATAATGTTAGTAGATATTAACAAAACACCGGTAAATAGTACATCGTTAGTTAAATAATAGCACCATTGTGATCTATATAATTCAACTGAAATGCTCGATTACCGATTCCAAAGATACAACACTTTATAAATATTATACTTAATTTTTTATAAATTTCCAAGAGAGCATGAAATGTTCTTATAATTTATCTGGATCTTTGCTTCTAATAGCGATAGTAACATATTATTTATTCTTTCCAGACTTTCATTTTATCGGCAATTTGTTCACCAAGAAATGGATTTAATGACACGACAAGTATTAAGAATAGTTGTAAATATCTATTTTAATAAAATCTTAATAAACAAAAATTTCTACGTTAATAACTGTATCAAAAGAATGTACCTTTGAATTGAGGGTGATTTTTATCGTAACCAAGTATATACTGGCTATGGTGTATTTTCTGCGCATCTAAGTCGTTTCTTCAACCAAAGTTCGACTTGTCAGTGTGATATCGGAGAAGAATCTGCACATCACGTGATCAAAGCCCGTTCACTATGACGAGAACGCAGAATAAGTTGGGCAAGAAATTAGATGTATTTGAAGTCAAAAAACTCATAAAGATTCCAATGTATAAATCTTGTATTAAGAACATTTTGTCAAATCTTTTGTATTCAGCTCTCTTTTAATGTAAAAAGATAACGCCCATTTAATGTATTTTATGCATTTTTAAAGTTTCACAACTTAAAAAGTAATGTAAAATATTTTTTTATATACCAATATGCGTTTACTCAAGATGGTTCTTGATTGTTTGTAAAAGTCCAATGCCATCAAGTGTAGTTTGTTCCACCGTTCTAGGCAGAGTTTCTCTTTGGTTGCCCCATAAAACCTCTCTGTTAGGTCAAGGTACCGTACAGTAATATCATAAAAATAGATAAACAAGATATAATATTATCGTATTTATTTTCTGAGTGCTAAAATATTTAATTAAATAATTAATTTATCTTTCATGACGTATCGCAATGAAAAGATACTGTAATCTTCAAATATTCGGCGTACAGG
Source organism: Argiope argentata (assembly GCA_026289955.1). NCBI lineage: Eukaryota > Metazoa > Arthropoda > Arachnida > Araneae > Araneidae > Argiope > Argiope argentata. The sequence continues at coordinate 65,419 of JAOUZG010033444.1, forward strand.
TTTTAATGAATTTAAAAACTTTTTTCCATTTCCCAGAATATGAAAAAATATATCTTGCAACTGCATCTATTTGTCCACTATTCTTAATATATAAATTAAATAGCACAAATATAGAGGAATTTTTCAGAAAAAAATATTCCACTAAATTGTACTATGTTATCATATTATCACAATAATTTTAACGGTGTAAAACTTTTTCGGTATATTCGCCTTCAAAGAAAAGAGGAAAAAATTTCCTTATTGTCTTTTTTCAATTTGTATGAAAAGGCAGAAAGACAAGCTGAATAAAGGATTCCAAAGATATAAATTTTTTGGGTACCAAAAATCAGTGCCAGAATATTTGGTATAACTCCACATAATATGGAATTATACCAAAAACTCGAGGTTAAAGTTTTTGATGATAACTAAACTATCTATTTTCGTATTTATTATATAAGAAATTAAAAAAGTTATGTTAAAAGTGTAATTAATAAGACATTCTGAAGAAAATTTCAAAAAGATATGTTCAAGTTAAAGTAATTTTTTATAACTCAAAATTTTAATACAAATTATCTATTTATTTTCCTGTCTAAACGAATATATTTCTAAACTATTCATGTTTTGCTCTAAAATCCCCATCATTTGTTTCTATTCCGTATATTTACAGACTGAATTCCAATCACTCCTTTAATTCTTTCATATTTATTTGTACCCCTTTTCCATTAAAGTTTCAAATAGTTTAGATAGTCATATTCTAGAAATATTGCAGCCAGCATACATATATTTGTACTCCAAGAAATGAAATTTTTAATAGGAATTTTCATTATAAAAACTTTTAATATCCGTATTACCAAAAAGAAAAAAAAACACGCAAGTTTTATCATTCTCAGATGCGATTGAAATATTTCAATTACCGATATTTTCAGTAATCGAATTGCATTTGTAAAACAAAGATTCCCATATTGGCCTACAACAAACATCCTGCCAGCAAGTATTAAGAATTTTATATCGTCTAGAATAAAGTAAAAAGTGGTTAGAAACTTTTCAAATCTCAATCCTGAATCAGCTCGGTGAAATGCGATTTAAAATTTAATAAATATTTTCTTTTCGAAAATTGCATAAAACTGTTATGCTGATAATTAATTAACAATAAATTAATAAAATTGATCATGAGTAAACATTGTCAACTACACTTGTTTAATCATCTATAGTTTAAGAATTTTGCTTCGAGTGGCACAATTTTTAAGTAAAACTTAAATCATAAAATTTCATTTCTTGAAGTTGAAGTTTATACGTTTATGTTTAAGGTTAATATAAATAATCAACAAAAATACCAAGAACATATAATTAAAACCTATTTTACACGAGAAAAAGAAAATATATATATATTGCTTCTGGTATCATAAAAGAATGTCCATGGTGAATTATTTAAATCGATTTCAACAATTCTACCTGAAATCTGAATATCGTTTTGTTTATTATTGAAACTTCTCACAGACTCGCAAAAGAATTCTACAAAACCTGGTTCAATACTTTGAAATTTCTATTTTGTTCAGGAAAAAATTTAGTTTACGTTTGCAGTCGATGTTTCCATTTAACTACGAGTCGCAAATTCATCGGATTCTTGCGAACATTTGCATTTTCTCTTAAAGTAAGCGGCGACAGTAAAAGAATCACTGAAAACGACAGAAAGCTGGTAAAAAAATGTCGATTTAATAATTAGATTAGCATTCTCTAAGTGAGTTTTCATCCCATTGCTATGTTCACTTTCCTGCTGTTTCATGAATATTTACTGATTCAAAACTCCACGCTGGTGGATTTTACTGTTAGAGTTAGTGGACTAAAAGTTTGGATCGAATTTATATTTGGTTGAACAAAGCTTAAAAATTGGATTAAAGTATTCTATTGTTCTGTCAAATACAATGGACTTTAATTTTAATGTCTGTACAAGATTTTATGTCTGACAACTGGTACGGAAAATGGAAAATGCGATTAAAACTTTATGTTAAATACTATTGGAAAAACATTCATGAATACTACTGTATTGTCTTCTATGCTATTTAGATAATTATATAATGGGGAATTATTTATAAAGCAAACTTGAAGAATTTCCTTCTTCATTGGTTCTTTCCAAGCTTTATCACCCTGACTGGTGAAAAGTTAGGGATGTTAAATATATGTCAAAGCAACAACAAATAAATACGATAGAATAGATTAATTCTTCTCATCTAAATAATAAAGAAACACAGACAGCAAACGGCAGCGGTTTTTTAATACATTATTATATTCAATATTTTTTTGTTGCAAACGATTTTTTCCCTAAAGATTTTAATGCATCATAAATAACAAAAAAAATATTTCTTCCTTACGTAATTAAATTGTTTGTTTTTGAAGAAATAATTTTAAAATTATTAGAATATTTAGAATAATGTAGTTGAACTAGTATTTGTTGAATGGTTGAATATTTTTAAATTTTCTTTTATGTTGACATTTAAAATCATGAAAAATACTTTAATGATTTTATGTGTTATTTTTACGGTATAGAGTAGATTTTTTTTATTTGGACCATTTGGCCAAAATCATTTGTTTTTTGCGGATTTTTTCTTTGTAATGCCTTATTTTGCCATCAAGAGGTGAATTGAGTTTGTTTTTTTATGGCACAAAAGGCATCTTTGGCTAATCAGAGCCATACTTTTGAGTTTAAAATATTTTTATCAATTTATAATAATATGGGATGATTACAAAATCCAAATCTCTAAAACCTTAAAGCTGTGTGCCATGAAAAAGCGTAACAATGATGTAAGTTACAGCACTGCACTAAAAAGTGCGGTTTATGTTTATAAATGACTGTGAAAGTCGATGTTTTTTAAAGAAAACCTAACAAGGCCAATCTGCGGGATTTTGGACAGCAACTCGGCCAATTCATGGCGATATTCCTGAAAACATACACGACGCTGAATAGAAAATCGCGGGCACTCTACAAGAATAGGACTATTACACATTGAGCAAAATGTTTTTCTCCGTATTGATGACAAAACACCACTTGTTGCACCTATGTTCAGAAAGCCTTTAAAAGAGTTTTGTGTCAAAGTTAGTGGTACTGTCCTTCATTATGATGGAAGTGTTATCAGCAGTTTGTGATGTTGTATTTCTTGGAAAAGTCAGTCATAAAGATGGTGTAAAATAGAGGGCTAAGAACACTTTCCTGACGCCTTTTAGCTTTCATTTCACTTTTTGAAGATAGAATATTATTTAGTTTAACTTGAAATGTCCTTTCAATGAAGAAGTTCATTATTATTTCGATGAGGTAAGGATGGTAGTAAAAGACTTGCGAGCTTCTAAATGATACCATTATACTAAATTCTGTCAGATGCCTTTCTTATATCAAGAAAAACATCACCGGTGTATAGGTTAATGTTGAAGCCTTACGAGATGATATTCGTGACCCTCTTTGAAATTTTTATTTTGCTCAGGAAAAAATTTAGATTAAGATAGTTTAGATATTTGTTTCTCACTTTATCAAAATTTATTCATCGTCTTAAGATTTCATCGCAATTCTTTTTCAATTCATACAAAAATTTATTCTGACATAGAAACGAAAAGTTTAATGAAACAGTGAGCATGAAAAGGATTTTACTCGAATGCTAAATGCCATTGCTATGTTATTTTAACTGAACACAAGGATACAAGGAATATGATTAGGGGCCCCGGCGCCCGAAGGGCGCCATCCCCGATCGGCAAAACTTAGAGTCCAGAGTTACGTGGTTTGTTCTGAAGTGCGGGAAATTTTCCGGGAAGAGATTTAAGAAGTAATGGGCACGATGGCAGCTTGGCCAGTGAGGTTGCTTGAATGAAGGTGGGCGAGCAGTTTCTCTGCACGTTGTAGGTGCGGTTTGAGGCGAGGTGAGTTCTCTCAAGATTCCTCTAGAGAGGGTGCGTGGGGGATGGGGTATGAGGGATTGAGGGATTAACCAATTAAATTGCTAGAAAGCTCATGGGAATTTCTGAAGAAAAATCAGATTTTTGATATGGTTTGGGACGAACAAAAATGGGGGTGATAATGCAAATTAGACAAAAAATTAAAGTTAAAACTAAAGTAAAATAAATCTGGGTCTCCTGCTGTTAGGGTTTGCTGTGTAATTTTCTATTTCTTCTATAGCTGAGTTATCAATATTTTCGAGGTCAGTGAAGAATTTAGTGGCGATTTTTTTGATAAAATCTCTTAATGATGGAAGATTTAGAGCGTGTCGGATATCGTCGTTCCTCACGAACCATCTTGCTTTTGTGATTTGTCTGAGAATAATGTTTTGGCACCTGTCAATGATATTAAGATTGCTCCTTGCAGCATTTGCCCAAACAGGGCATGCATATGTTAAAACAGGTCTGAGAATAGCAGTATAAATAAGCACTTTATTTTCCCTACACATTTCTGAATTCCGAGCTATTAGGGAGTAAAGCTTACCCGAATTATCTCGGAATTTGGATTTAATAAAATTAATGTGGGCTTTCCAGGTTAAACTTTTATCCATAATAATGCCAAGGTATTTTGCTTCCAGAGACCAGGGGACTATTGTGCTATTAATTTTAATGTTGAATTTGGATTTTTTATTTCTCTTCGTGAAGATAACAGCTTCGGTTTTCGATGCGTTTATGGCTATTTTCCACTCGTTGAACCAGACTTCAAGGCTTTGTATATGTTTGTTTAGTGCATGAGTGATGTATCTGGTATTTCTGTTTTTTGCCAGCAAAGCTGTATCATCTGCGAAAATACAGAGTTTA
>JAOUZG010033444.1:90176-103815 GCA_026289955.1 Argiope argentata
AAATTTTCTAATTCATGAGTGTTATTTGCGGTTGAGTTTAAATCTGTATTGTTTAAAATATCCTTTTTGAGTTTTTTTCCAGTTTGTTTTAATTTTATCGTTACTAGTGGGGGTTTTAAAGTTAATTATTCCCTTTGCTTTAAACAAGTGGAATTATTTAATTTTTTCCCTAAAAATTAGTGGTAATTTACAAGTAGTTTTAATGTATTTGTTTAGCTGACAAATGTCTGCTAGGAAAATTAAATAAATCAAAAATATAAGAGATAATTCCTTGAGTAAAACCTTTAAAAACTAATGTCTTCGATTCTTTTCAACGTTCAAACTTCGTTTTGGAAGAAATAAGCATTCAATCATTGTCAAGGAAAAGATAAAAAATCACTGAAATTTTTTTTTGATCTTTAGTTTTCTACTATAATTCTATTTGCTTAATATATATTCTTTTAGAGCATTGTGTTTTTAAGAATATAAGTTCTTTTTAGTTATCCTTCGCTCTAACAAAAAAAAATCTAGTTTTGTTCTTGGTTTGCAGTTTGAGATGTCTGGGTGAAAATCAAATAAATGAGAAGGATAAGAATCTATTTCCTGAGTGAGACCATTAAAAGCTCCTCTCTTCGATTTTTCTCTTTGTTTTGGAAGAAAGCAACATTCAGTTAATGTTAAGGAAAAGATCAGAAAACCAAGACAACCCGAATCCATTTCTCGTCCCTTTCGGAAACAGTAGACATTCCCTTTCAAATGAAATACCAGTGTTTATCTCTTTTTATATGTTATTGTGAAGACAGAGTTTAGATTTGAGTAGCTATTGTACAGACCTTTAAAAGATTTAATATTAAAGAAAGTAAGAATTGACATCATATCATGCTGTTATAAAGTATTTATTTATGTATTAGTAAATACATAACAAGCGATGATATGATAATTATAAAATGGAAGGTTTTGTCAAAGAAATTATTTAGAGAATAGATGGTAAAAGAGCACACGGACACGGAAGATGGCACTTTATTCTATAATTATTACAGAAAATAAAGAACGCAAATAGCAAAGACAAAGACCAAATTCACACACAGAATATTGAAAGTAGATATTGGGTGTTGGATTCGTATTCCTTAGGTTGCGACTTCGAATTTCAGTGGCTAAATTCACTCCAAAGATTAATATCTCGAGATTAATATACTCCAATAGGGCCAGAATAGCCTGATTGATAGGGCGTTGGATTCTCATCCCTTTTGCTGCGAGTTTGCACCTGCTAGTCGAAGAATCTCCGTGTGTGTGTTAGCTGGAACACGTTAATACTGTCGTGGTCACAAAGTCCTCCATGTCGAAAGTGATACCACTGGGAGTTCATGGTCAGATATAATCGTTTTCTGTCCGATATCTAAATTGCGATCTGTGGATGAATGATTGAAAGTTACGAATGAAGTTCGCCCTGTAAAACGGGTTTGTGAGTAAGTGAGCAAGAATTAAGACTTCTGCCCTCGAATGATCAGAGGTCCATACCCTCAGAAGCTACAGCGCCCCTCTTTTCGTTGTATTAGCTGAACATGACAACAATAATCAGTAACCTGTGCAACTGTAGTTAAATAACAGTACCTTTTGATCTATATAATTCAACTGAAATGCTCTATTATCGATTAACATTTCGAAGAAAGGATTATAAAATTTACGCTCCATCTTTTATAAATTTCCAACTGAGCATAGAATTTTCTAAGAATGTATCCGGATTTCTGCTTTTAATAGCGATAGCACTGTAAGACCGATATTTTCGAGACTTTCGTTTTGTCGCCAATTTTTTCATCAAGAAACGACACATATTAAGAATATCTGTAAATCTCTCTTTTTGTAATATTACTAACATTGTAGTAAAGAAAGTTTTCAGATAAATAAATGCATCAAAAGAATGTACCTTTGAAATGAGAATTATTTTTTTTATCTTAGCAAAGTATGTACTGGCCGTGGTGCAATCTCTGTGTATCAAAGTCGTTTCTTTCAACAAAGTTTTAGTTGTAAGCGTGACACCGAAGAAGGATTTATAAAACACGTGATCGAAGCCTTTACACTGTGGCGATTACTCCGACTCAGACGGTCAAGAAGTTGGATGTCTCTTGATATTGAATTACTCATTCGAAATTTCTCCTGTAGACCTCGAGATCATGTCGTATCTCTTCATCTCATCAGCTCAGCTCTCAGCTCATCTCGTCTTTTCAAAATCTTCCATTATATCCTCGGTCAAACTCTGCCTCTCATTTTCGCATTGGTGCGCTGTAGATGCCGATCATCTAATCATTATTCAGAAATATTCCCAGTGGTCAGCTGTTGACCGTGGGAATGTTTGTCAATCATCCATCCTCGTAGCAGATCCTCCACATTAGGGAAGTATTCATATCTGGAGTTTTTAGCACGATTTATTTCTTCAGATGGCCATAAAACGCATGTGTGGTTCATTATACGGACTCTATTCAGGTCCAGATGGTCCCATAGGGCAATATTTAAATCTGGAGGTTTTGAAACGGTTTCCTTCTTCAAAGGGCCGTAACCAGCATGTATGGTTCCTTATCCGGACTGTATTCAAGTCCGGATGGGAGGGAATCACAAAGGAAAGAATATTCCCACAGCTTTCCAGATGCAGCAATGGTCAAACATGTGTCTTGAAGAAAGGGGGAGAAGTTTTTACAACTTCTTTACAGCAGGGTTGTTATTTCTTGGTCCCATCAAGTTTCCCGCATTGCCACTTGCTAGGTGAGGGCACCACACAGTAATATCATAAAAGTAGAATGAATAAAAAAGATAAATAAGATTTAATATTACCTTATTTAATATCTCAGTGCTAAAATAATTACTTAATAATTAATTTATCATTCATGACGTATCGCAAAAGATACTGTAATCTCCAAATATTCCACATAAAGGTTTTAACGAATTTAAACACTTTTTTCTATTTCCTAGAATTTGAAAAAAAATATATATTGTAACTACATCTATTCGTCCACTATTCCTAACATATAAATTAAATAACACAAGTATAGTGGAATTTTTGAGAAAGAATATGCCACTAAATTTTAAAATGTTATATTCTCAACAAAAATTTTAACGGCGTAAAACTTCTTCGGTATCTTCACCTTCATACAAAGAGAAAAATTTTCCTCATTGTCTTTTTTCAATTTGAATAAAAAAGACAGAATAACATTTTGAATGAATGATTCCAAAGATATGATTTTTTTTTTATTACAGAAAATCCGCGCCAGAATTTTGGTATAACTCCACAGAATATGGAGTTATTCCATTAAATATTTTTAGCTTAAAATTTTTAATCGTAACTAAACTATCTCTTTTTGTACTTAATTTATAAGAAATAACAAATCCATGTTAAAAAAGTAATTAGTGAGGCATTCGGAAGAATATTTCAAAAATATTTTCAGCTTAAAATAATTTTAATCTCAAAATTTTTATAAAATTATCTATTTTTTTTCCAGTCTAAACGAATATATTTCTAAACTATTCATGTTTCAAGCTAAAATCACCAGCATTTAATTTTATTCCGTATATTTTTAGACTGAATTCCAATCATTTCTTTAATTCTTTCACATTTATATGAAACATTTTTCCATTAAAGTTTCAAATAGTTTAGATAACAATATTCTAGAAATATTGCAACAAGCACACATATATATTTGTACTCCAAGAAGTGAAATTTTTAATAGGAATTTTCATTAGAAGAAACTTTTAATATCCGTATTACCAAAAAGAAAAAAAAACGCAAATTTTATCATTCTCTGATGCGATTGAAATATTTCAATTACCGATATTTTCAGTAATCGAATTGCATTTGTAAAACAAAGATTCCCATATTGGCCTACAACAAAAACATTGCAAACAAGGATTAAGAATTTTATATCGTCTAGAATAAAGTAAAAAGTGGTTAGAAACTTTGCAAAGCCTAATCCTGAATCATCTCGGTAAAATGAGATTTAATATTTAACAAATATTTTCTTTTCGAAAATTGCATAAAATTGTTATGCTGATAATTAACTAACAATAAGTTAATAAAATTGATCATGAGTAAACATTGTTAACTACACTAATTTCATAATTTATAGTTTAAGAATTTTTCTTTTTGTTTGAATTTTTTAAATTAACTTTGCTATATTTTTTATAGAGCATAAAAATATTATATGCTATATTTACTAAATATTATATCTTATTAACTATTCTATATTTCCTTTTATTAACTATATTATATTTCCTATATATTAACTATACTATATTCACTATATACTATACTTCCTATACTGTATTTCCTTTTATTAACTATACTATATTTCCTATAAATATATTTTAGTTAGTATATACTATATTAACTATAATATATTTCCTATAAAACTATAATATCTCCTATATTTACTATTTATTAATTATACTATATTTCCTATAATTTTATTAACTATACTATATATCTTCATATACTATATTTCCTATATATACAATTCAAATATTATTCATTTCTTATTTTTAACGATTGATTCGTATGCCTAATTTGGGAATCGAGGATATTTTGCCTTATTTTTATCTTGAATTAATTATCCATTGATTTGTTATTGAATATTTTGAGTTTCAACGCCTTGACCTGTCACTGATAATGTCTCTATTAGGATAATTATTTGCTTGAATTATAAAATTATGTATTTAATAAGGTTCAGAATCATTCTTTATATGTCCATTATCTAATGGATTAATTACTGAAAAAAATAGCAAGGATAAAATTTTATAAGGTTCTCCGATTCTATAACTTTTAAGTAAGTAAGGTATTTTTCAAAAACTTAAATTGTATATTAAATACCAACTGGAAGTATCCGAAGATTACTCAGAGTGGTTTTCGAAGATTCCATAAAGATGGCAATGCGAGTAGACGTTACAGCACAGGCGATTTACAACGCCGAATGAGGACTGGTATTTGGCAGTTACTGCCAAAAGAAACCGATAGAGCACATCCTCAGATCTGTCTCGTTAGCTCTTTTTAGCCTCTGGTACAAAAGCTTCAAGGCAGACCATGTACAGATGCTTAGGGCTGATTGGTCTGTATACTCGTAGAACTATAAGATGCCTTCCCTTTACTGCAATTCACTGTCGCCTGTCGTTAGTCTGGAGTAGAGAGCATGCCGAGTGTGTGTCCTTCATGTCGAGAGTATTACCACTTGGGATACTGGGTCAGAGGTGATTATTCTCTGTTACAAGACTAAATTACTATCTGAGATGAATAAATGAATATGCATGAATGAAGTCCGCCCCTTAAAAAGGGTTGTGACGAGTGAGTAACTAAAGTTGTACTCTTGGCCGTAGATGGCGCTATTTGTAAAACAAGAGACGTATATCTCCGGCTTAAAATCTGCTGATGTATCAGCGGGGTTTGTCCTTGGCAAGTGCCATAAGTAACAACAACAGAGAGCATGCACTGTGGACACCGCAACAGTGTTTTGCGATGCTTCCAGGTCAGCTTGAAGTCTAATCCCTGCTGTAATTTCATATGGAGAGCACCAGGTACCCGTTACCAACTGAGATAATCCTTGAAAGACCCCGTTACGGTGTGCAGGATTGCTCGTTTGCTTAGGAATTATTCTGGGTTCCAGAACTGACCCGCATGTTCAAATCGGGACAATGGCAGGTCAATCGTAATTCAAGAAGAACATGTATATTTGTTTCGGGGCGCTTTGGACTGAGAATAGTTGACAGCAGCCGTCCTCACCGTGCAAACATCATAAATGATTTCCTTCGATTTAAGGATAAATATTCAAATAGAACTGCAATAGTGTTTTTGTAAAAATATAAAAAATATTATTTTTTGAGTAAAACAATAGCATAAACATTTATCCCCTTTTTTTAATGATTGATTAATATATATTATAACAATACAAAGAATCTTTCTTTTTTGACACCAGACATTTCAGGAATCAAGAACTTTATCGGTATAATTACTTACAACTTACCAAGTGATGATTTTGTTTAGCTTAGGCAAACAATATATTTAATTTAGTATCTTTATTCTTTATCACAAATGTGCATAAGAAAGATTGAAAATTTGTTGACGGTTGTTGCTGACAAATTGATAAAAGTGAAACGTACCCTCGAATATTTTTGGCATTTTTACTCAAAAACCTTGCATTTAAATCAATTTACATCAAAACAAAAACAAACATGAAAAAATTAAACTTATTTCGTAGAATGAAATATCATGGTATATTCTGATTTTTTGAAATTTTTTTAAGTATTTAAGTATATTTTGTCTTAAATAAGAATACTAGTTTGCAAGTGAACATGTTGTTTTACTCTTCATTCATATATAAACGATTTATTCGATTTGGTCTCTTTGTACCTTCAAGATTTGTCTTTTGCCTTTCAGCCTCTACATCAACTTCAGTTTGAGCACGAATGAAAATTAGTTTATATGCACGGGCACCCGAATACATTTATCAATGGGCATATGTATGCTTATTCTTCTCCTACTTAACTTTTTAATTTTTTTTACACGACAATGCATTTTTTCCGTTAGTGAATTAGCCGTTGTATCCATGCGATTTTAATTAATAGTTTAAAGTTTGTCCTAATTTTTTTTCAGTATTTTTTTGTACTTGGATTCGTATTACAGCTAATCCGGAAATTTCTGGATTTTCTATATCGAATACTAACATTCTTGAGAATTTTTTTTTATATTTAATAATTCAGCAATATTTTTTAAAATCTCAAGCACTTTCTGTATGAATGTATTCAGTTACCTAATCGCCGGCTTTCTGGCACAGAAGTAGAGCGTCTTCCTCGTGTTCTGAGAGCCCCGGGTTCGACAACCATATCCCGGTTGGGTGCTATCTGTGAGGTGTGTGACTGTGCCCCCCCGTAAAAATGAGCTGTGCAAGCAAATCTGGTGAGAGTGTAGCTGAGTCGTACTCTTGGCCCTAGTTGTTGCTACTTCAAAAACAAGAGACGCTCCTTTCGGCTTAAATATACTTCTGTATCAGCAGGGAACTTGTCCATGGGCAAGTGCCATAAATAACAACAACATTTAATTGTTCATCTATTTATATTTAATTTACTTCTCGAAATTTATGTTCAAAGTAATTTGTTATTTTATTAAGTTCACCTATTTTTGTTCTAAGCCTACACCATATAAGATTTCTATGTTATTATTTCTATTGTAAGATTTCTATGTTATTACTATGTACTTAAGTCATTTTTTTTTTCAATTTGATTTTGGCGATTAGTTTCTTATGTCCCAATTTCTTATCAAGGTAGCTACTAGATTTCTATTCCTAAAATTTATAGACGAAGTGTATTTGCATTTTCTTTAATATTTTGACTGAAAGATATTCAGAAGGCACATTTCACTTTAAAATACAGAGATTTAAAACTGTTTCTTCCATGAGTTATTTTAGAATGAGCTATTTTAATGAAAGACTAAAATCAATATTTTTTTTGTGTGTCACGAAACCAATTTTTTTGAATGAGCATTCTTAAAACTTCCTTAAATTTTTTTTTGCCATCCTTTGCTTAGAGATTTTTCATCACAATTTTTATAGAGTAATACAGTGACATTAAAACTATGCTTTGAATAAATTTTTATACACGTAAATGCAGTTATCGGTAGTTGAAGAACAAGACCCTCGTCGCTAATGTCAGTTTTATGACATTTTTCACTAATTTCTATAATTATTAAAAGAACTAATATTATATAATAAAATAAACAACTTAGAAAAAAGCATATTGGTACGTTTTCAGCGCAGCGGGTTCGGATTGAATGGATTTTACTTAAGGGCAGCACAAACAAATTTATTTACAGCTATTTATGGGTATTTACAGGAAGATTTGAGAAAGTAAAACTTCAGATAAAAAACAATCCCACAGTGAACAGTCACAGAGTAAATACAAGCCTTACGCACAATAAGAAAAGACTACAAAAAAGCTATGGTATAGCACAGCAAACAGTAAGTCACAGCGAGCACAGTTATACAACGTTAACAGCAAACATAAACACAGTTCAAGCGTGAAAAGTGAACCGCTTGTACAAAGAGTCGCTACTCCCCCGAGAGGAATTCTTCCAGATTGTGGCAACCCATTCCTTATATAGCCGAACACGCGGAGATTCGTGAATGGTACAGCGGTTACCAGACTATTCATTTCGCCAAATCAACTCGCCTGGCTCTAAGCTCTTTGCCAACTATCGCCAAGCACTCTTCTTCCGCGCACTCCCGCCCATTTGTAACAATATAAAAAGGCTAACGATAACACTAACTATAACAATATTTATGAAATCAATTTGTGAATACATATAAGTACAAGTTAACAAGAAATTAGTTGGCCACTTCAAGAATGCTCTAAAATGCGTTCTATTGGTCGAAATAAAATAATAATTGAGCTACAGATTATTCAGATAATGAGCTTTACATTTATTAATTAAAAATGTTAAAAAATTCACCAATAGATGGCGCTGTAATAAAAATGACATTTATTTACATTTATTAACCACTTATCTCTTTTCCCCGTATGCCGTACGTACATCTATTTATCGAATTTTGATAGTTGAAACAAAAAACTAACCATTCACAATGATTCAATAGGAAAATGACTCCGAATACGTAGATAAGTCAAGTATATATTCCCGAAATAGAAGGTATCTTATTAGATAGTAAAGAAAATAAAACTGTTAAGTGGGTAGAGACGTAAAACTTAATTTGCGTTACAGCGCAAGTCTATAGTCCTTTTTATTTAGAGAAAAAAAAAGGCGTATACTACACGAACTATAAATTCTTCTCTGCTTGTCATGCCTACGTGGCCAGAAAAAGTGGTTCTGGGGAAATTGTTAATACAGAACTAACAAAACTCCGTTGCAGCTCTAAAGGGATTTCGTCGATTGAAGCAGATACGTAGAGGTGTAGAGGTCCAATGCCTCCAGGTGCTTTAACCAAAAAGAAGCAAGAATTTGAAAAAATCGTGGCAACCTGGCATTCTTTCAGGTAGAGACGAAAAACTCTCTTCTCCCTGCCTCGAAAATGTTGCGACCAGACTTGAAGCCTTCTTCTGTACAGCCGACCACCCCGCCACCACTAAACGTAGCAGTATCAACAGGATTTGTTTTTACCGACTGTGGACTGTAGCAATGTTCATCCTTAGGTTGACCGAATCTGTCGAACTGATATTCTCTTTGAGATAACTGGCCCCAAAGTGGTGAAATAGTGACGACCTTCTTCTCTGCAAACTTTCAAACAGTTGGCAAAAAACTGACAATTTTAGACATCATGTCCTTCAGAGTCCTCACTTGTTGAAATCAGCTGTCAGTCGCCGCATGATAGTGTGAGATTGCTAGTTGTTTCCTGTTTCCTGTATATGCCGTATTAAACTGTACGAAAAATCGTAAAGTAGATTTTGCTTTTTTATTCTTACAAAATCAAGTCTGTACACCTGTTGAAGGATGGGGGAGGTCTGTAAAATTTTGCACTTCAGTTCATTGCTCCAATGGTGTTTGGCACCATTTGGCCTTGAAACCTTCTGTGGTGTGATGACGTCCACTTTTGTCTAAAAGGACAAGTTAACACCTACAACTGTCGAATTTAGGCAGAGGAAAACACTCACTTTATAAAAGAACAATTCTTGCTTTCTGAAGAAGTGTCAGTATGGTATCCTATATAGAAAAAAGAATATTTCTTGAACGGTAGCAAACAAGCGAAAAGTTGAATAAAATGATTTTAAAAGTATATAACATTTTCATTCAACTTGAACAATAATAAGCATGTTAAAACGCTTAGTTCAATTTGATATATTTAATGCATAGTATCAAGGCAAACTTTAAGTAAAAATTTATATTATAATCTTTTTTCTTCTTTAAGTTGAAGTTTATACGTTTATCTTTAAGGTTAATTTAAGTTATCAACAAAATTACCAAGAACATATAGTTAAAACATATTTTACGCGAAAAAAAAAGAAACATTTTTTTTTGCTTCGAGTATCGTAAAAGAATGTCCAAGATGGATTGCTTAAATCGATTTTAACAGTTCTAAGTGAAATCTGAATATCGTTTTGTTTGTTATTGAAACTTCTCACAGAATCGCAAAAGAATTCTACCAAACCTTGTTCAATACTTTGAAATTTCTGTTTTGTTCAGGAAAAAATTTAGTTTACGTTACCAGTCGATGTTTCCATTTAACTACGAGTCGCAAATGCATCGGATTCTTGTGAGCATTTGCATTTTCTCTTAAAGTAAGCGACGACAGTAAAAGAATCACTGAAAACGGCAAAATCCGGTCAAAAAATGTCGATTTGATAATCAGATTAGCATTCTCCCCAGAGAGTTTTCATCCCTTTGCTATGTTCGCTTTCCTGCTGTGTCATAAATATTTACTGATTCAAAGCTCGATGCTGTTGGACTTTACGGAAGTGTTAGTGAACTAAAAGTTTGGATCGAATTTATATTTGGTTAAACAAAGCTTAAAAATGGGATTAAAATATTCTACTCTTCTGTCAAATATACCGAGCTGGGTTTGTAATGTCTTTTGTGAAAGCTTTTATGTTTCGGCAACTGCTACGGAAAACGGAGATTACGATGAAAAACTTATGTTAAAAACTATTGGAAAAAGCATTCATGAATGCTATTGCATTGTCTATGCTATTTAGATAATTATATCATGAAGAATTATTTATGAAGCAAAATTATTGTATTTTCTTCTTTTTCATTGATCCTTTCCACGTTTTATCAAAAAGACTGGCAAAAGTTAGGGATGTTAAAGATATGTTACAGCAGCAACAAGCAAATACGAAAGATTTTGATAGAATAGATTAGTTATCTTCAAAACATCAAAAAATGCAGTCATTAAAAGACAGCTGTTCATAATAAATTATTATTTACAATATTATTTTGTAGCAAACGATTTTTTCGTTTAAATGTTTTAATACATCACAAATAACAAAAATATATTTCTTCCAAACTTTATTAAACTGTTCGTTATTGTAGAAATAATCTAAAAAATTATTAGAATATTAAGAATATCAGAAATATCTGTTGAATGATAAAAAATTTAAATACCTCATTTTATATTAATATTTAGAATTATGAGGAATATTTTAATGCTTTTAAGTGCTATTTTTATTGGAATAGCATACCCTTTTTATTTGGATTATCTGGCTTAACATATTTTTTGAGGTTTTTTTTCTCTTTCTCTTTAAAACTATCTTATTTTGCTCTGTTAAATTTGACATATAGAAATAATTTCAAACATATTAAAATAAAAATATTGTAAGATGTATTACATTTTTCACCTCATTTATGGAATTTATCGGCATATGATCTTTAAAGTAATGGCATCCGTCTTTTCAAATTCCAAATTTTTTTTTATCAGAATCTTTACATTTATTTTATACTATTTTTGAAAAGTATTACAAAAATTGTCATAGAATCAAAAATCGTTTGGTCTTTTACAAATTTGAGATGACTTTTATTTCTTAAGAGATCATATTTATAGTCTAAGAAAAGTATATAAAAAAAATTTTTTCGTCTTAGAAAACCATATAATTTATTTTTAAGAATTATTCAGTGCAGAATTGAGTTTAAAGAAGAACCATTATAATGGACTCTTTTTAATGCTCTTTGAATCATTTGTATATTTTCTTTAAATTCCGGAAGTTAAATAATTTTCGGAATCATATGTCTTAATATTAGTTCATCTAAAAACATTTTATTTTTCAGTCAGAGGGAGAGAATGTCTGTCCTTTAATGGGATAATGAAGTGAAGCCCAGAACTCCGTTTTACTCTTGTAAATAAGATTCAAAAATGTGTATTTAATTTCTTTCTCCCAAGATAAATAATCTTCTAAGAATGTGACTATAGGTAGCGGTTCTTTAACAGTCCTTCCCCGAAATGGGTTTTTTTCCATATTGATGACATCATGCCACTTTAATCACGAAAGTTCAGGTGTCCTTTTTGAAGAGTTTTGGTGACAAAATTGGTTGTACTGCCCTGCGTAAGAATATCAATGTCGTCAACAAAGAAGCAGTTTGTGATGTAGTTGTCCTTGGGGAAGTCAGCTGGAAAGATGGTGTAGAACAGAGAGTGAAGAACACTTCCTTAAGGCGTTTTAGCTTTCATTTCACCCTTTGAAGATAGAGTATTATTTAGTTCAAATCTGAAATGTTCTTTCGTTGATGATATTTATTATTATTTTGATGAGATAAGGAGTATATTCTGAAAATTATGAACTTCTAGAAGATGCCGGTATGCTAAATTCCGCCAAATGCATTTCTGACGTCAAAGAAAACACCATCAGTGTATAGTTTGCTGTTGAAGCCATGCTAGATGATATTTGTGGTTCTCAGAAGTCGATGAACGCAGGCAAGAATTATCCTAAAGCCATATTGCTTATCTGAGATGATAAAAGGTTCTTTACATTGGTTATATATGCTATGCAAGATAATTTAAATTGATGTGGTTGAATTGAATTGAGTATATATACAATTTTTAGCATATGTCATATCTCAAAAATATGTTTATGTTTAAGGAAAAAAAGTATAGGTAAGATCGAATAAGAGATTGAAAAAGAGGCAATGAGAAATTAACAAATTTTTTATTGAAAAATTGGGTAAAATTAAAATTATAAAAAAAAAACATTTGAAACCATAAAAAGAGTATAATATATTTAAAATTATTTTTCATAAAATGCGTACCAATAATAATTATTTTAAAATTTTATATATGGCCAATTTACTATGCCAGCCAAAATTTATATTTTTAAAAAAAATCATTTATTATAAAATATAACATTAAAATAAAGTATATTAAATATTTCTAAAAACATAATATAAAAAATATTTTTATTAGCAAACAAAAATTTACAGGAAAATAGCAGAAAATGTGTCAGTTTATACGACACTAATAGTTTTATGTAATGATAAATGCAATTAAAATTCATTTCAATAAAATTCTTTAGTATCAAAACATAAAAAAAGAATATAAAATTCGCGGAAAAATGCATTTTTGCATGGTTTTTTTTTTAATTTAAAGGCGAAACGTGTTAAAAATGCGTAAAACGTTTCTTCCATAATTTTTATAAACACTTTTTATATGCTTTGGTATGAAACGAAATGATATTAAACTGAACTATTAACAACACAAATGACTTTAATATTTTAGTTCTCTAAGGATAACCCTACACTGTTGTTAATGTTTTTAATGGCACTTGTCGTAGAAAAGCTGATTGAGTTAGAAAGCGATTTTTTTCTCAACCCGGAATGTGTCTTGTTTTAAGTAGTGTCAAAAGGTGTCAAGGGCGTCTTAGCTAACCATACGTCACATTTGCTCGCATATCCCCTTTTAACAAGGGGGCACAATCACAAATCTCACAAATAGAACAAATTAAGAACAATCATGTTGGAACTGGAACTCAAACCCAGAACGTCAAGATCAGCAAAGGCGTCCAATGCCAAGGACATCGACACTCTATACTACTTACATTTAAAAGGGACGTAGATACTGCATTTTCGAGTTTTGTAGTATATAACTCCAAAGGAGGAAAGGAATGAAAAAAGTATTGAATCAAAGTGTGTAGCCTATGTGAAAGAAATCGCATATCACTATAATTATCTTCATATTTTTTGTTTGAATTTATATAT
>JAOUZG010033444.1:118815-139183 GCA_026289955.1 Argiope argentata
CCCGGCTGTTGTTATAGCCAGGTATTAAAAAGCTGAAAATAATTGAAATTTTGAAGATTGATTTTACATTAAAATTTGAAAATGCCATAAGATTATCCACAAAAAAGATTCATGCAAGACTGTCTTCACTATATACAACACATTTTTTCTCTCCATTGTCCTTCAATTTGAATGGAAATGTGTGTGTGTGTGTGACATAGATCCCCTCTGACATATGTTTCCCTGTAAAAAATGGCTGTGCCAGCGAATGTGATGAGTGAGTAGCAAATGTCCTTGGTCCTATTTGCCGCTACCACATAACAAGAAGGGCTAATTAGGCTTCAATCGCCGACTACCTCAATGATCTTGTGCACGGCAAATGCCATAAGAAACCACAACAACAGAAAGTATGAAGCTTGGTGATTTGCCATAATCTCGGGATGAGTTCATTTCATAATTGAAATCTGTCTTATTATAAACTGCATATATAATAAAAAGTGATGTTAAAAATTTAATAATTAGATAACTATATTTATCATCGTTAATATTTTGAAGAAAAAAATAGTTAAACATATTTTCTTGAAAAAATTACTCCTATTAATAACTCAAACTTTTAATTCCGACTGAATTAATCTTTTTTAATCTTTATAAATATATCTAAATTATTTATGATTGTTGCTCAAACCACATATATTAATTGTTATTATTCCACATATTTTTCAATAGATGTCCAATAGAATTCTATATTTAAGGATACAACTCCAACAGATTTCCTTACTTCAATAACACTTATTCAAATCTTTTACCATTAAGGTTTCAAATAATATAGATAATTATTTTTGAAATATCATATCCAATACTTTCGTATCAATAATTCAAGAAATGAAAAAATACATACGATTTTTTTTATAAAATGGTAATTTAGCGATACGTAGGTTAAAATATGAAACTTTTATCAATCGTATCCCAAAAGAGTAATAAAATGCAAATTTTATCGTCCATCTACACCGCTGAAATATTCCGATTATCGACATTTTCAGTAATCGATAATATTTCTTAACTTAAGATTCCCATGTTCGCCTACAACAAATATATTAAAATGAGAATTAAGAATTTTCTGTGGTCTAGAATAAAGATAAAAGTGGTTAGAAACTTTGTAAATCTGAATTACAAATCAACGCAATGATATACGATTTAATATTTAAGATTCATTTTCTATTCGGAAGCTGCATAAGTTTTTTCTGGTGATAATTAAAATAAATTTTGATATTGTGTTAATAATAGCTGCTTCAGTTAAATCATTTATAGTTTAATGAACATGCTTTTTAATTGAATAAAATTTGGTTGATTATACCATAATTTCAACAAAATGTTTTAGTAAATATTATATATTATTCAAAGAATATTGATTTATAATTTTTGAATATCTATTCGGATGCGTAAATAAGGTATTAAGTTATTACTTAATTGAGAAGTTGTGGTCTACGAGATCGCATTTTTTCTGTACTCAAATGAAATTTTCTAATGGAAGTAATAATATGAAAATCAACCAATATATTTTGGAGATATTTTTCTTGGTATATAAATATGCTTTAGAAATTTTTCAATATACATCATGACCAGAAAAAAATACATTTAACATGCAAATGCGAATTTTTCAACAAAAATATGTTGTGTGCAAGCATCTTCAACGCTAAAATCATTTTCTGCTTCCTTTAAAAATATTTAACTAGCTGCTTCATAAGAAAATATCAGCCGGCTTTCTGGCACAGAGGTAGCGCTTGTTTCTGGTCCCAGGTAGCTCGTTTTCAGGGAGTTCCGGTTAGGGCATGGTTGTTCTGAGTACTATCTGTGAGATGTGTGACTGTGCCCCCCTGTGAAAAGGGTCTGTGCAATCAAATATGGTGAATGTCTAGCTAAGTCGCACCCTGGGCCTTAGTTGGCACTACTTCAAACAAGAGACGCTCCTCTAGGCTTAAAATCTGCTGATAAGTAGGAGAGGGGCTTGTCCAATGGCAAGTGCCATAAGTAACATTGACAACAGAAAATACCAGGTTTGAAACTCCGATTTGCCGAAGCCAAAGTCGCCTAGAATGAACGCTCTTTCACCGTCTGTTCCGTAAACTTACCTTCGACTGTCCTTAAATAGCCATATTGTTGTTCTAAACGGTGTGTTCAAAGATTGATATTATAAGCCATGTTCCTTAACTCTGAAGTCGAATCCTTTATTTCTTTTCTTGCGAAAAAATATGAAGTGTATTCTAAAATGAAATTGACATGAATACTTAGTACACCTATTTTCATTTAAGCATAAATTAATAGTTACAAAAAATGTAAATATTTAAAGTCGCAAATTAAATGGCCAAGTGGTAGAGCAAAGAACAAAGACACTCTCTCGAATACTCTATGATAAATGTACAAATGTCTTATTAGTCTTACTCTTATGTCAAATATTGTTATTAAAGTGCCTATTAGTGTATTGTCTTTGATAATTAATCACTTTGATGCGTCTAATACTACAATACCAAAATATCTGGTTGGGTGCTTTGGGTATCTTTTTGTCCCAGAGATTGAAATCTAAATTTGGCTCAAAACTAATATTTTAATCTTCAGATCACCTTTCAAAATTCGTATTTTTAAGTAAAATATTTTTTGAATTATCGCGTCAACATACAAAAAATAGAGACAATCAACCTCTTAAGGAAGTGCGTTTCAAATTTGGGAAGTAATGTAACAGAACTTCAACACAACTGTCCGTTAATCCCGTTTCTACCTACTAACGTTAGGAAAATTTCTCTACAAAATCTTTAATGTTAACGGGCTCGTTTGTAGTGGATATATAACAGAGTTAATTGGACTCAATAAAAAATTGTGAACTTTCTTTAAAAAGAAGACACAAATAAACAGATTACAAAACACACAGATGATACGTAAATAAGCGCTATAAGCTTAGAACAACAAAAACTCACTAGTAGTAATTGGTAGCTAAAAAAAATCGACAGTTTTACAAAGCTGTCAGAAAATATCTAAATTTTGATGATTCACTTAAATATATTTTACCGTCTTTAACATTGCAATGAATTAATTCTTTCAGAACAAAATGATATTCGGTGCTTACGTAGTAGACCGTCAAACTTTATCGCCAAATTTGAAATCGTCGCCAATAAGTTGCTAAACCGCCAATTATGGCAGTCCGGCAATGGTATACTGTCCTACTGTCAGGAGAAAAATCCTGATAACTCTAAAAATAAGAATCCATCGCCTTGGAAACGAGATATTCTATTACATTTTGGGGGTAAAGGGAAGGACTATATTTCATTTGGCACGAAAAGAACCGGTTTGAAGAACCATTATCGTTAGAAAAATCGCCAATTAGAAGCCTGATTTTCCTTTGTACTTCGGTCCATGCCTGACGCTCATATTTTGCGATTTTTCTCATTAATTCTATTTTTTGTTTTGTTCTGTCAATCTTTGATTTCATCTATGAAGGAGAACCTGCCTCTATGTTTTAATTACATCGTAGATTTGCTTTATGCAATGACTACATTTAAAAGTGGGAAAAAGCAAAAAAGAATTTTTTTGCCGAATGAAGCGCGCTTAGTCAGCCAAATGTTGTAGCCTATTTTAATGCCTACTTCCCTCCTTACTTAGACTCGCCTTCTTACGGCAACCATGTTCAGGGTTTTCTCCTGACGGTAGGTCAGCAATACGTTGATCTTTATCGCCAAATTTAAATTTGCTGCCAATGAGTTACTAAACCGTTCGCGATTGTTAGCGAAGACTGTCTGATACGTCAGGGCATTCCTTGTCATACTCAAAAGTTAGGGGAAGAGAAAATATTATTTATTCTACAGATGCCGTTTTAAATTTTCGAATTCCTTCTGAAAATCAACACGGTTGCAATAATAAAATTCTACCCATTTAGACTCAACGTCTTTTTCCCCGAGACGGAGATAATTTGAAATAAAATCCTTCTTCCTAATCATTAATTAGCAGCTCCGGAAAGTGCAACGGAATCAGCCTCTTCGTTTTAATTCATTAGATCACCAAGCATCAGAAAGCTACTTCGAATCTTAAAGTAACGGGAACCTAACTCTGGATAACTTTGTCGGCGATTTTTTAGAGAGAAGGATAGAGTAACCAGTATCCAATTGTCATCTGTCTTTCCCTTAGCGTGGTGGTTCAAATAACTTGTCGATATTTTGAAACAAAGAAATTAGCTTCCTGGTTTTGCAAGGAGAAACTGTGCTAAGGAAGTTAAATGAAGTCATTTCCAGCACTTTCACTACAAACGGCCATCTGCTGTCATCTGTATTTGCATTGTCTTAGTAAACATGCTGTTTTAAATTTAAAACTACTTTCTGTTCGTCTGACTAACTAAGGAAATGAAGACGTGTTGCGCCTGCATTTATAATTTACCTTTGGTTTCTCTATTCTGACATATATTACCTTATATTGTTTGAAGGGTATTTTCAAGAATTGTAAAATGCTGTGACATGTAACAAATTTGGTGACTGAAATATTTATCTTATGATGCATTTTTCAAATAATCTTTTTATGATATCTTCTTTAGTGCAATTAACTGTTTCAATCTGTTATCTAAACAAAATGGTGATCAATATTGTGAAATATAAATGCCAATTATTTATATTTTGTCGATGTTCATTTATCTAATATGATAAATAATGTGTTGCTAAGACAAGTGGGGGATTATTGTTGTGTTGTGATTCTATATTTATTTTCTTTATTGATACATATTTATCCACATAGTTGTTATAAGCTATTTTTTCGAATCTGATGTCTTTACTTTAATAAATTTAATGTTACAACTCTTAATTTCTCTTTACACCTTCTATATCACTTGATAATAATATTAAAATACTATCATCTTTGTTCAATTAATCTAATTCATACAAAATGTACAGAATAAAAATAAGAAATATGTGTTTTTGTTCTTAATTGTTTTCATTAATTTTTTTTATTCATTGAAAATATTCTTTCCTACATATTTGTAAAGAAATTTTTCTAATTGTTGCCACTACAGAATGGGAATATCTTTGATACCTTGTTACTACTTGTTTTTGAGTTACTACTCGTTATGTTTGTTTAGAAAAAACGTCATTGTTTTCTGGATGAAACAAGATTACAGTGTATTTTCAAAAATTATCATTCTAATAAGAATTAAGTGGAGTTTAATAAGAACAAGAAAATTAGAATATCTGTAGTATAACAATGGCAGAATTTTATGAAATTAAATGATAAGCGCTGGCTCCTTGTGAAAATTCAGCATTTTTATTATTTCTTCAAATGAGATAAAAGATGTTCTTGGGGAAAATTAAGAACAAAAACAACAGATTCAGACTGAAATGTAAAGATTCTTTATAATCAATATAATTTGAATTACATTTATTGTAAACATGCAATAATTCTCCTTTTAGCAGCATTCTGTTTATCTTATATTTAAAAATGAATAACGTATATGATAACATTTTACCAAATTTTGCATCCCAATGAAGTTTATTCTGATATGCATAACGAGTGTTTTCATCAAGATACCATAAATCTTATTGAAATAATTGCGTTTGTGTTTTTCAATGCTCTTTGGATAATTAATTACTTCAGAAAAATAAACACTTCCAATTGAAACATCAAAATACATATCATTTACGAATCGACATAATTTACATTACATTTATTGTAATTAAGCCGTTTAACAGCGTTCTGTTTATCTTAGTTTTTAAAAGCAGCAACGTATGTGATAAAATTCTGCTAATAAATTTAAATCGGAATGACGTTTATTCCGATCTCATGCAATATTAATGAGAGATCGCAGCAAGATATTGCAAATATTATTTAAACAGTTTGATTTGTATTTCGCGATACTATTCTGATTGTTTATTTTTAGAAACAAATACACATTTACAATTCTTAATGCAAATAGGAATAATTCAAGAGGGTACATCATATTCAAATTATATTACGATTGTTTCAATTTAGCTAAATTACGGAATTGCAGTTTATATTTCATTTATTTTTTATTGCACTGGCCTTTGCATATATAAAATGCCATTCTTTTATATTACATCTCCTTAAGAGTATTTAATCAAAGGCAATAGTAAATGAATTTATTTAGGGACATAATATTTTGATCAACTGACTAGTAATTGCTAATAAGTCCAATCTATTTTCACAGAACAAAAATGAAGCACAAAGAACTCCTTTAAACCAAAAGATTTCAGAATAATGTTTATATATAGAAAACAAACCTGGAAAGTGTTATGTTATTTGATTGAACATAAAATGATAAACATTTAATAATATATTCGAAATTTTTATTTTGTGATCTTCTATGAAGATGTTTTTCCCTTTCGAAGAGATAAACACTTCAGACTCTGCGATTCTACTCACCTTCAAATCCTATTTTATCATAAGGGAGAGAACAACATAAGATTTTGTTCAAATCATTCGAAAAAACTGATATTGCTGGAATTCCAGGAAACTAGCTGGACGACCAGTGTGTTAAAATTGCGATTTCGGAGATTGAGTGTTTCGATTCTTCTACTTTACACTATCTCATAAAAAGTAAGAATTTCCAGTATAGTGTAAAATTTCAAAGGAATGTTAAGTTTAATTTCACATAATCGGTGACAGCTTTTAAAAAAGAAATGATTGAAAACCTCCTTCACCCGATATTACAGACGCCCTTCAGAAGCTTCAAAGCGATATGTTCGAAAGTTTAGTTTAGCTTAGTTATATTAACATCCCCTTGTAAAGAAACATTAGGGCTGTTTTGGGCTAGACCTCATAATTTTGAGCCTCGGTCTGATGACGAGGACGGCACCTAATCTGCCCCACTTTGCAGACCATATCAGTGGGAATACGTTTGGCCCGGAAGGAATTAACGTGTACCAGACCTTCTTACACTCGGTTCATCGGTGGTACACCCCTTAGAGACGGCTCTTCACTGGATCAGGTCTCGAACCGGTAACCCTAAGGTTCACAAGCCGAGATCTTATCATCAGTCCAGCATGGCCTGATATATTTTCGAAAAGTAAGCATGTTTGTATAAAACGTTTGGTGATAAATTCACTTTGTTACCTAGTATTTTATTTTATAAGGTAACGTGTTTATAATTATTTTTGTATAGTATATCTGACCTTCAAAATAATATCCTCGCTTGTAATGAAATCAAATTATCATATATTGATAATAATTTTATTTTTATATTTCATCGAATATTTCTTCATAATATTATCTTTTATAACTCTGAGCTATTTGTTATTTGTTAGATACCACGTGCGAATTCCAACACCTGATTAGGATGATGAATTACTAATTTGAATTTTGGAAGTTTCACGTAACGAATGCAGATTATTGATCGGCAATTTTTTGAGCGGATAAATTTCCTTCGATATCCACACGAATATGTTCGTGCCGAAGTAGTTATTAGCATGTCGGGTTTCCGCAATCTTGATTAAATTCGGAGAACTTTGAAAGGAGATGAATTTATGAATTTCAAATAGTTTACTTGTGGTATCTGATATGAAGGTTCTGCTTTTTCATCTAAACTGATTCATTAATTATTAACTTCGAAACTTGAAGGTAATTAAGACAACAAAACACGAATTGATATTGAAATGCAATTCTAGTTAATCGACCTCTTTATTCCTTTGCCTAAATCACATGAAGAATAAGTGTGCCGTTGGTGGAATAATTCACATCTGTAAATGAAAGAAACTTTTGTATTTGGTATATGGAAATTTATTCCCCTTATTAAAACACGAGACAAGTAATAATATTTACGCCATGTAAACTAAGACATTTTTTTATATCTATTTCGAACATAAAATGTATTATGAAAGAAATCTTTACAGCCAGTCATACTAGCATTGCTTAACTTTGTCAATAAATTTTAATGAATACATGAATATACATTAAGTATTAGGAAGAAATAAAATCATAGGCATTTCGTAACATGATGTATTTATGGTTGAACCCCCTCCCTCCCGTGGATGGAAAAAAAAATTCCTAAGTATAAACATTGTAAAAGAAATGTGTATGCATATGGATGAGATATAGTTCACTTTAGGATGCTACTTTTTTTTCGGTGCCAGCGTACTGACATAGGGGTAGTCCCGATTCGGGCGTGGTTGTTCTTCTGTGTTCCATCTGTAAGGTGTGTGAATGTTCCCCCTCCTATAAAAAGAGGCTATGAAAGCGAATGTGATGAGTGAGTAGCAAAAGTCGTACTCTTGGTCCTAGTGGGCGGTACTTCAAAACAAGAGACGCTGGTTAGGCTTAAATCGCAGACTACCTCAGCGAGCTTGTTCATGATAAGTGTCATATGAAAAAACAACAACTATTTTTTGATACTTAAAATTCCATTATTGACTCTTGTGTTATTGTTACTTATGACACTTGCCTATGGACAAGCCCCTGGCTGATACAGCAACAAATTTAAGCCGAAAGGAGCGTCTCATGTTTTTGAAGTAGCGCCAAATAGGACCAAGAGTACGAATTAGCTACACACTCACCACGTTTGCTTGCACAACCCCTTTTTACAGGGGGGACAGTCACAATTATCACAGATAGCACACAGAAGAACAACCATGCCCGAACCGGGACTCGAACCCGGGACACCCGGAATCAGAGGAAGACGCGCTGCCTCTGTGCCAGAAGGACGAGGTCATTGACTTTTAGTAAAGCAAAATAAACTGCACCATTGTAATATTTAAAAGGATGGATAATACTATATTTTGAAATCTTTTCAATATTTGAAAAGTTGATTTAAACTGAAAATTAAAAAAAAAAACATTCTTGGGAAAAAATTGATTTTACTTTCTCGTATACCAAGTATAGAGATAGTACTAAAATTGCAGAAAAATTCGAATTCCAAATTTTTGCCATCTTCCCTTTTTATACTTCATGAGTTCGGAAAACACATTCTTCCTTTCTGTCCATCTGAATGTAAATGACATAGATAACTTAAATAAACGTTTTGAGATAGATTAAGGAAATTTAGTATGTGATGTTTCCTGGAAATTTATACGTTTCTATCATATTTTGATAAAATTCCATTCAGAATCAGTCTATCTGTCAGACTGTTCGAATATAAATAATCATGATAATTATAAAATGAAGAAAGTTAGATAAAACAAACTTGATACCGAGATTTAATATCTATAGTGCAGTGGTTACGGATACTACTCCTGCTTACAAACTCAGTTAACCTAAAGCATGTGCCTTTTTTTGGGTGTAAATTGAAGACTTGTAAGTAAAAATTCAAAAGGATTCTACCTTAAATATTACTTTTATTAAAATTGTTTAAACAACAAAAGTAATTATAAATGCCTTTATTATGTTTGTGTGTTTGATAAATGTAGTTTGTTCGGTGATTTAAACATTGTCATTTTATAAAAAGTTCTACTTTTCCGAAAATTCATGTTTTAAATAAATAAAAACGCATTACATTGCAATATTTCTTACAATTAAAATAATTTGCAGACGATTAATCTTTCTGCTTTTGTTTTATTTCAAAAATTCATTATTTCTTTCAAATTTTATTTAAAAAATTATTCTATAAATTTATTACAAAATTCAATTTTATACAATCAGAAAAACAAAATATTTGTGGTTATTTATACAATGTAACTAAAAATATCTTTAAATAGAAAACAACTTTAAGTAAAATCATCCCGTTACCAATAAGGCACCCTTTAAGTCTTAGGTGTAAAGCATAGAAATAAATGTGGAGAAATAAGGCACAGTTTATGGAGTAGAGAAAAGCAATGACCGAAGTTCATTCATCACCATCCAATCTAATATAAGGGAGCGATAGCGTCTTCTTTTGTCGGGGAAACGAGACGGTGGTCAGATATTTATCTTCTTGTTAAGAGTTGGTGTCCACAAATAGGAGGGTAATTTTTTTTCAAGTTCCGATTGACCAGAAGGAAGGCAAAATTAAGAAAAGAATGAATGTATTGTTGGAATATGCGTGTTGGATAAATTGCAATGAAAATTCATGTTTTTTTCATATTGGTGGAGAAGGTTTCCAATCACGTATTATCAAAAAGTAATCGACATTTATTTGAATTGATGTTTATTATTTTCAAGTTCTTTAAATTTTATTTTAAGGAAAGAATGTGGAGTAGAAATATCTAAACATTCTCATCCCCCCTCTTTCTGAACTCAAAAAGTTTTCACTCTGTTCTAGTAAAGGAGTGTTCATCTCAATGAATTTGGCTGAGGAATAACTATGTTTCGTGGTTGGAACTCTCCAACAAAGAAATCATGATAACTCTAACAAGTCAAAACATAATATTTAAAAATGTGTTGCTCCATAAAAAATTAATTGTGCAGTATTATTTTACACAAATGGTCTAAAAAGAATTTATTCACATTTTAAAAATAAAAATAATAATTTTAAAATATTATTTATTTTTGCGAAAAGATTTGTAAATACTATCGACATTATATTATTAACTGTCCGGACGCACTGTACTAACTTAGATGTATTTGCAAATTTTAATTCAAATTTGATATAATAAGTAAAGAGAGAGGCCCAAAGGTAAATTCTTTGAAACTTCTTTTGTAAGCTTGTTTGTGCTGATAAAAATTTCTAACCTTATTGCTTCAATATAGAGGTTGTTTAGTATCGCGTATAGATTAAAATATTCTGTTATTCTGCATCACAGTGTTTGTTCATAATTTAACATGAAGAAAATCTTTTAAGTAATTTTAATAATTATTATTTTATTATTTATTATCCTTTTAATTAAAACATGTTAAGTGATATCCTGCTCTGATAAGTGTTATAAATTTATAATATCTTTTATTTTCCGAGATCGTTTTTTTATTTAAGTTATTTTCAATAAACTTTTGAACAAATAAAAAGATCATTATACGTTATGAGAGCTGTACAGGTTAAACATCCTAATCAAAGCTAAATAACTAAATTATAAATGTTATTGATAAAGTCTTGATGATGATGATGATGTCGTGCCCGCTTTTTACCACGGAAAGAGGGGCGCAGTAGCTTCTGAGGGTATGAACCCCTGAGCACCCGATGGCAGAAGTCTGACTTCTAGCTCATATGAGGATGAAACACTCACACATTCGCTTGCACAGCCCCTTTTTACAGGGGGGCACATTCATACATCTCATAGATAGAACAAACATGTTCGAAACTGGGGTGCTACCTCTGTGCCAGAAAGCCGGATGATAAAGGCTTAAATGGAGTAAATGATTTGCACCTTTTGAGCCAATAAATATACAAAAAAATAGAGAAGTCTGCATCGATTTTATGCGTCAAACAAATAATTTTCCTAACACAATCAGCATTGGTGATAGATCCCTGCATTACCATTAAACCCTAAACAGAGCATTATAAATCATCTGCAATTTATTTAAGATAATAATGAGGCAAAATCTAGCTTTATTCCTAAAATACATATACGAACGTATGTTCAAAATTTATAAGTGAGGAATCTTTGATTTGCAGATAATATCTATTATGTTTTATTAAAGAAAATATAATCAATAAACTTTCATTCGAATAAAAAGCAAGTTTTTGAAACTATAAATTACTAAGCAAGTTGCAACTACTATACACAAATGATCCAATTTTAGTCAATTTTTATTTACTGTTTACTTTTAAATATCAGCAGAAAAATTTTATGCAGTTTTCGAAAAGAAAAATGTGTATTACACCTCAAATCACATTTCATCTCGCTGATTTGTAATTAAAATTTACAAAATTTTCGAAACCTTTCTCACTATATTATAGACAGTAGAAAATTTTTAGTCAGCCATTTGATATATTTATTGTGAGCAGCTCTGGGAATATTCACTCAAAAGATATCGATTACTGAAAATCTCGATAATCGGAATATTTTAACCTTATCGAAAAATGATAAAATTTGCATTTTATTACTCTTGGGGGCTATACGAATGATAAAGTTCTTAATCCAGATTTTTTTCGAGGTTCATGAAATTACCGTAATCTGGGTAAATTCCTGTAAACAAATTGTTTTCCTTTCTCCTTTTTCTTTATTTTTATATACGTCTTCAAATTAAGAAATTTCAAGGAAATCATTTTCTATACTGTTTAAAACTTTAATGGAAAAATGAATATAAACCATCGTATAGTGTGTTTTAATCAAAGAATTGTATTAAAATTCGGTGTGGAGATATGCAAAATGGAAACAAATGAAGTTTTCTTTTTCAATGCGAAACATGAATAGTTTAGAAATATATGCATATAGAGCCAAAAGCATAAATAAATTCAATTTCAATAAAAATTCTGAACTATAAAAAGTAGTTTTAACACAAAAACATTTTTTCTCCAAAATACTTTATTAAGTGTATTTTTAACATCGGTCTTTATTTTATTATGTATGAAGTGCAAAACATAATTTATATTAATCAACAAAAAAAAAAAAATTCATCACGAGATGATTATTGGTGAATCTTAGACTTCAGAGTTCCAAAAAGAAATATTATTTGAATAAAATTATTTCTATCTTTCCTTTCAACTTGAAGAAATGCGATGGAGAAATTATTTTCTTCTCTGTGTATGAGTAGTGAAGATAATTTTATACGTAAAATGCTCGTAAATAAAAAGGGAAAAATATATTAATTATAGTAAAGAACAAAATTCAAATAATAGAGAGGAGAAAAAATAAATATAATTACATAATAAATTTTTTTCAGAATCTAAGAAATGAAAAATGCCTAAAATCGTCAAAATATTCATGTAGAATATTTTGAGAATGCAACACTTTTCCTTGTATACTCAATGAAAGAAAAATTAATAAATGAAGTAAATATTTTATACTCAGATTCTATAAGTGTTAACATGAAATCCCATATATTTGTTTATATCATTCTACTTTTGTGGTGCGATTCGAAAAGATAGTTCTTAAAATATTTATTCAATGTATATTCTTATGATAATTTTGTTAACCTGCAATATTGCTTTCATGTAATGCTAGTATTATTGCTAAAAGATATATTTTCAGATAATCTTAATAAGTGCTCGGTCATTCAGCCAATATGCTAGTGACTAAACTTGGCGATAAAAAAGAAGTTCTGAATCTATAGCGTAATTTAATTTAAAGCAAAGATCTATTGGAAACATTTTAAGAGACTAAGTGTTCTGTTATGGTGTTTTATTTATCTTTTGAATGTTAATAGTTGAACAAGCTCTTCATTTTATTTATGAGGAAAAAAGTGTACTAATAAATTTAATAATGTGTTTAATAAGTTACCGATTTAATAATCTGTTAGTAACTACTTGTACTGTTCTTTGTGTATTTGTCTTTGTATATTTTCCTTATTTTTCGATATCCAGCTCATTGGGTTTCCTTTCTCTGCCGAACGCTTTCTATAATAATATTTTCATTTTTTTATTCACATAGAATGCCTTTTTGATATTACTTTAGTAATCTTAAGATACACATTTGCATGTTATGAAAGTAACTCTTAATCTTTTCGTGAGTGAATTTTTGAATGGCTGATTTTCGTTGCTAACCGGATGTAAGTTTTGTCTTTGTAGGTCCAACATAGCATTTTCTTTGAAGAGAGGATTTCTGTTTACTTCTGATGTATGATGACTTATTTCTTCTAATTAATTTTGTTGTAGGATAAAAGTAAACGAAATGATTATGAAAGAGAAATATTCACAAAGGAAATAAATTAAGACAATATTTTAGAAATGCAATTTTATTAATACATCAAAAACTATAATTTTTTACATTTTTTTTCTTTTTTTCACTTTTAATTTGTAACTCGATATTTTAAATCGTATGCTGTCCATTTTTTCGATGTCCTACTAGGTGACATTACTCACATAGAATTGAAGTTTAAATTTTGTAACACTCAGATTGCTTAATCATTTTTAAAACCTTTTGCATTAAGATACAAAAACATAAAAAAGTGGAAAAAAGATTTTAATTCAAAATCTACTAAATGCTATCCCAGGGCAAAATTAAAAGTTTCCTTTAAAAAATATGCTCATTTGATTGATAATATTTAATTAATTTGTCGGTAATTAATTTCATAGTGTAAAAATTAAATCAAGGATATAATTTTTTTTATTGATAAAAATATCTTCATTTTTACTTTTTTTATAGAAAATTTAATGGAAAAAATTATGAAATTATTTAATGATTATTATTGAATACTATAAATTTACATAAATATGCATTCTTTGAATTAAATTTACCTTTAAATATGCTTCCTTTGAACATTAACTTCAAAATATAATTTTCCTTTTGACTTCCATAGTTTTTTATTAATTTAATTATATTTATCAGTCTTATCAAAAAGCATGGTAAACGGTGTCCTTACTAAGAATTTACCAGACAATAAAACCAATATACTTGACGAACAAGATAATCACGACTGGCAGCTATTTTTATATATTTACTAAACCTGTTGACTAATGCATTAGATACGGTTTAAGCCACATTCTTCTAAAATGTTTTATAATGTTGTAAAAAGTAATTTGAAAACATAATTTACATATCACACTAGTATAGGTTCACAGATATTAAATTAATCTAAATTAACTCGCGTATTAAGGTTTGTATCCACAAAGAAGCAGCAGTATCTTTTCTCCTATCTTTATTAAATGACTTATTATTCCACAAGGCCAGCTTGAAGTTCCTTGCAGTTTTCCCAGCATTCCTTGGGAAACTGATGGAACGAAGTTACTAATTATTCTCGGAACTATAACAGTCTCCTTTATTTCAAGAATGCAAGTAATTGGTGTAGGAATTTTTTAACAATAAAATTGTTGAGTGTTCTTGTAATATTTATGTAATTTTCACAATGTTATGAGGAACAGAATAAAGAATTTTAGTTTTTAATTTTTTTACTTTTAGATTAGAATGCATATTTTTAGGATTAAATAAATTTTTGTTAATAAAAACGCGAATTGATGTCTTTTTAGTAGGATATGGTAAAGAAGGATAAATTTTTATACCAATTTTGCAAAGAAATAATAAGTATATGAAATAACTGTTTCAAACATTGAAAATAAAATTATTACAGCTGGATTTAGTTGTCATGGTAAAATTAGAGAAACTTAAAAAACTGCAACTAATTAATGAGAGGACTTGCAAAACACTTAATGCAGACAAGATTAATTTAAAAGGGTTTTCTTTAGTTAAATTAGGAATAATTTCTAATAATAATAAATATTCATATCCACGTACACAGAAACACTATTTGTATTCTGATTGTAGAAATAAAATCTTTCTAAAATTTTTTAAGCTGACAAAGTTAATTGACCAATCATTAGGTAAACATTATTTAAATAAAAAAATTCCAAAAATTTAAGAAATTCTTAAATTTTTCTACATACAAAATGAGAAAAAGATCTAATTGCAAAAGTATTGTATCCCTCTAAATTAACGAATTTTCATATTTCAGACATTTCTGAGTACAAAAGCTATATTTTTTGGAAATATATCTTCATTTTTGTCGAAAAAAGAAACCGATGATTCACAACTGTAGGCATGTTCATGTAAGATTAATGCATTTGTGCATTTCTATCAAAATTTGGACAAAATATGTCGAAAAAATTCCCTTCGTTGGTCATTCTCCCCGTACATTGGTGAAACCGTATCTCTAGAAGAGTTACTTGGATGAAATGTGTTGTATATATTTATTCATTAGATATATGGCCATACTTTGGACCAAATCTTTAAAATTTTCAAGAGCTTAATTTTTGGTCTGTGCATTCGTGTGCATCTCACCACAATAACTCAACAGCACAAATATTGCGATAAAAATGAAATCACTGTCAAAAATAATTTGAATGAAAATGAAAAAAAAAATTGCTGTCTCCTTACAAGAGAATTCCCTTCCTATTTTACATAAATTCATCACCTTTAATCCTTCGGACAAAATCGTAGATTTACGTCAAATTTTCCTCTTTTTAGAGAAGGCAATGGAAATTTTTATCAATTTTTCATTACATTATGGAACACTAACTCTTGTGCCCGGCGTCAATACAAGAGGGGTGGGGAGGAGGTACTTGAGCTTGAAATTTGCCGTCTCCTTACAAGGTCATTCCCTTGCTACTTTAAAGAAATTTATCATAAATAATCTTTCATGGGGTTCAGAATAAACTAGACGGCAAACAGAGAAGATGTTGTTAGATAATAGAAATGTATGAATCGGATGAAGATCTTTGATTTTAAATATTTCCATCTTTTTCCCAATTGAGTTATTGGCAATATTGAAAAATAATTCTTATTTTATATGATATATTTTTTACAACTTTAACAAGTACAATTTTTTTAAAAGCGTCGCTTTTAGAAAAATTGTTTTCCTCTGTTATTTACTCTTTTGAGATTAAGGAATTCATTTTGTTTGCAACCACATATTGACAATTAAAAAGATCTATCTTTAACAAAGAGCAAACATTTTAGAAGAAATTGTCTGATTTCAAATACTATTATGAATAGATAGCTTTGAACTTTTTGGTTGTGTCAGGATTTAAATAACTCCTAAATGAATTTAGATTGTGAAGTAAAAACATTTTCAAATTAGACTGTTAGCAGAAAGGTGGAGAAAATAGATTGAGCGATGGACAATGTCATGAAAAGAAAGACAAAGAAAAATACTATCCATTTTGATCAGATACTAACAAAATACAAACTGAGGACAATTGAAGCTGAACGTAGAAGAATCCAGACATCAATCCTTTCGATAGTAAAGACTGAATGAAAGTCGCCCTCTACCATAGGACAAAATAGAAGACTGGAAGCTAGCTAATTTTCTTTAAGGCACTTTAAACAATAGAATTAAATAGTATATAAAAAATATAAGGAAGAAAATTATAATAATAAATATGTAATTATAATAAAGAATG
The DNA here is from genome assembly GCA_026289955.1 of Argiope argentata. Lineage (NCBI taxonomy): Eukaryota > Metazoa > Arthropoda > Arachnida > Araneae > Araneidae > Argiope > Argiope argentata. The sequence continues at coordinate 135,677 of JAOUZG010033444.1, forward strand.
CTGCGCGGGAAAAATACGACGCTATCATTAGTGATTGACTTTTAGTTATTGTATTAATGAAACCAATAAGATTTTAGAAATAACAGCGCCATAGTTTCTGATTAGTTGGAATTTCAATAAAATTTCCAATTCCATTTCTATAAAGCCTATTAAGCTGATTACTCGAACAATTACACTTTTTATTAAGGATTGAAATTGTACTCACAGAGGAAGACTTTTCTTTGACAAATATTATCTCTTGATGTGCTATAGTCATAGATAACTTGCACTCTTTGAAAAATATGAAATGAATTTTGAAGCTGATAAACTATCTCAAATGATTTTCATATGATTTAGAGAAATCAGTGACTTTTAAAAACAATTTAAAGAGTAAAGATCAGCATCCGTAAATAAATCCACCACACCCTCGTATACTTCATCAGGCAATGTTATTAATAAGATGTCTCTATGATATAAAAGCATTTCATAGAACATCCACTTCCTTTTAATTCATTTCTAATGCGAAAGCTCGGAAAAGCGAAAGGCGAATTTCTTCACTTCTGACGTCAGCGGATGGACCGGATTCGTTGCATTTCGAAAAAGACAGACGATAGTTGCAAGTGAATCCTCACTTTTCCTTGGCATCTTCAGCAGGAACCTCTACTGAGAAAATTTTCTAGATTAAAATTCCAGTTACATTAAGATCCAAAGAAACTTTCTGCCTTTCGCAGAGTTAATGAATGGAAATGGAGAGACAAAATGACTTAATTCCATTACAGTCACCGGCTTTCCTAATTAACGGTTGGAAATCGAGATTTTACTTCATGCAACGTCCATGAAGAAAGAATGGCGTAAGTCGACGTTGTGGAGACGGAGATTTTATCACCCCAACTTCATTCATTAGCAGAGTATCAATTCTGTAGTATCGACCAGTGGCTCTACAGGACGATAGATCATGGCCGTTTTCCGTTAATGTCAGCTCGGTTTCACAAGGAACAATTTATCTTTTGGAGAAACTTCATGCAAGATAAATATCCTTCCTTTCTTCAATGTATTCATTTAATGTAACTACTCTATTGAGAAAAGATCCATATGTTAGAAAAATAGTATTGAATAAAGATCGAATTTTGATTTTCAATTTTCAATTTCGGAATATGTCCATCTTGAAATTGGTAAGTTTTACTTTTAATGGTATTCAATGCATTTAAAGAAATAAACCACTGCACTAATTTCAAAGATTTTGTAAGGAAATACATTAAATGTACGAGAGAACTCGTTAACTAAAAAACTTAATTATATAGATAAAATAGTGAGCACAATTTTTGTATTTAAAATACAGGTAAATACGTTTTTAATCTAATCTTTGCAAAGTTTCACTGTCTTTTAATTATTTTTATATCAAAGTGTCTTAAATCATTAAATTTCAGTATGGGATTTTAAAACTGTAAATGTAGTTCTGTGTCATATTCCGGTTCCAATCGGTTTCACAAAAGACGCCAAAAATTCAATTTTGTACGATAGATTAAGTAAAAATATTAGATAACAACGAAACTATTCACGCCGTAACTAAAGTTTACCAGTATCATAAAAGGCATTCTTCCATAAGTTCAACAATGACTTGGGGGGGGGGAGTTCTTACTGCTAACTATGAAAATAAACTTCGAGAAAATCCCTGCCACTGGTTTTACATTCATAATTATTTCAAAAAAGAATTTCTATGCCTCAAATAGTAACAATTAATACGCCGGCGTCCTGGCAGAGAGGTATCGCGTCTTCCTCGTGATCTGGGCTCCCCGGGTTTGAGTCCCGGTTTGGGCATGGTTGTTCTTTTGTTTACAATCTGTGAGGTGTATGAATATGCCCCCCTGTAAAAAAGGGCTGTGCAAGCGAATGTGAAGACTGCGTAGCTATGTAGTACTCTTGGCCCTAGTTGGCGCTACTTCAAAAACAAGAAACGCTCATTCGGCTTAAATTTGCTGACGGCCGTCAGTGGGCTTGTCCATTTCAAGTGCCATAAGAAACAACAACAAAATCTCTTTTTAAACAATGATTTGAATATTATTCATTTACATAATAAGGAATTCCCAAAATGAAAGATTGAATAATTGCATTTTCACCATCCATTCAGAATTCAGATATTAATTCATCGAAATAACTTATATTAGCTCCAAATTTGGCCTTTGATCGTTTCCGCATAAACGAAATAAAGTTGCAATAATTAAGAAAACAGATATATTAAAATAGTAAACAATACTTTCTTAAGATTTTTTCTTTCAAATATTATTTAAAATTACATAAGAGCAAAATCTTATAGGAATCCTTATTTTATATTCTTTAAGAATATTGAAAACATCTAAGAAATATTTCAAATATTTAATGATATTAGAAAAAATATTTAACTTGACGTAAAAGTATATAAATGAGTGTGGTGAGTGTGAAGCTAAGATGCAGTATTGGCCCTAGTTGGTGCTACCTGAAACAAGAGACGCCCCCTCGGCTTAAAAATCGCCAACTGCGTCAGCGAGCTTGTCCATGGTGCCATTAGTAACAACAACAACATATAATAAAGCAGCATTGTTTCATATTTACATCCATTTTACTGACTAGGGTCTGATGTCCTCGCATTTTAGATTGAAATTTTCGTTGAAGCAATGACATTTTTCAGATTGTTTAGGAAAAAAGTTATGCAAAAAATCAACACTATATATGAGAATAAAATCAGACTATTAAATATTTAGTGAAACAAATGAAAAGGCTAGATTTATTTTGTAATGATGAAATATCAGAAGAGAATTTTTAAGATTGTCACAACTTAAAATAGAATTAAATGATAGTTGAAAATATCTCATAAAAACAGATTTTAGGAATATAGTTGTTCTTTTTAATTTTTAATTATTAGGCATTTATATTTTCAGAGGGTTTTGTTGAAAACTATAGGCCTCTAACAAGTTAAAAATTTAAAAATTCGTTTAGAAATCCTAATTTTACAAACTAAAGTATGTCTAAATTAAAACTAATCAATCAATGTTAAACAATTTGGCAGTGCAACGCTGCATTTGTACTGGCATATGCATTATCTGTTGTTAGTAGAGATTTTATAAATTAAAAATTAGCCTAAATAATGATACCTAGAAACTTCTCAACACCTAATTTTACAATCATAATTCTCATTTTTAATATAATTCAATTCTCTAGTATACAGTTTCTCCAAAATCGTATAAATGGGAAACAGGAATGAAGTGGAAGTATATAAATGAGAGTAAAACAAATTAAGTCAAACAGTTTGACAGTGTTCACATACATTCTCCGCCCAAAAGAAGATATCTAGCCTAAAGAAATTAGCCTAAAAGAAGATACCTAGAAACTTCTCAACACCTAATTTTTCAATCATAATTTTCGTTTTTAATATAATTCAATTCTCTAGTATACAGTTTCTCCATAATCGTATAAATGGAACACAGGAATGAAGTGGAAATATATAAATGAGAGTAAAACAGATTAAGTCAAACAGTTTGACAGTGTTCACAT
>JAOUZG010033449.1:13621-25437 GCA_026289955.1 Argiope argentata
TATATATATATATATATATATATATATATATATATATATACAGAGACTTGATTTTTATACTTACAATATGCATAGATAAAATTTTAAATTTCCCTTTCTTTATACAATACATTTTTTTTCTAGTAAAAAACTAATATTTCCGTTTATTCCCCATGGTCTTTAAACTTTTAAGAGTCGATATATAACTTTAAAATACAGATAAAACTTATTTTATGATAAATTTTCAACGAAAATTTCTCCCTTGAATCATTTTCTCAAACTTTTCCTTCCTATAATCGAAGCACGTTTCACGTATTAAAAAGAGATCTCTGTCAAAAGCACGCACTTAGACTCTAACATAAACAAGAAATCGTACCAGCCGCCATCAATTACATTACCATAATTTCCCAATTTACATAGCGCCTTTTTTTTCATCACCCTTTCACTAAACAAGTATTTAAATTTTTAAGCACGCGTATATTTCACACAACTTTACACAGTTTTCACTTTACTTCAGGGCGTTTGAAATAAACTTTCTAGGGTCAAAAAAGAAGATCCTCAAGACTACTCATCCCCTCAGAAAGTTTAAAAAATGTATAAGATATTTAATTAAAGAAAAACAGAGCGTGGAAAAACCAATTAACGCGGCAAGTGAGGAGTTCGTAAAAACTCTTAAAGCACTTAATTAATTTTTTGTGTTTGTTTTCTTTAATTAACGAGGATTTTGAGGAATCCTTGAAAAAACCTCATAAGAGGAAGAATGGGGAAATATAAATTTATTGGCATTTTTTTTCTTTTTTGTGTGTCGGTAACACCTAGAAAACCAGCGGCGAATTAATTACATATTTTACGATGTGTCAAAGCAAGTTAATAATTCTTGAAGCATAAATATTCACTTGTAATGTTTTAATGAGTAAATTTTAAACCCCAAAAAAGTTCTGCGTTTCTAGAAATTATTTTTCAAAAAAACAGCATTTCTGGATGTTTCTAGTAATAAAAACTATAATCAGTGGCAACTGAAGTTGAAATTACAAGAAACATTGAGTTATGCATCCTCGAGCCAAATTAAAAAGTCCATAATATCAGACTTAAAAAGGATTTATATGTATGAATGAATTTAAAGTTTGGAAAGCATAAATAGATATGCTAAAAAAACAAAATTTTGCAATTATAATTTTTAATATGCAACCTGACCTTAGGATATTAATAACATATTAAAAACTTTATTTCAAAAAATAAAGAGAAGGGAAAGTAACTAAAAGAGAAATATATTTTGATAAATCTTCAATCTCAATAAGTTCTTAGAAGTTATACTTTAAATGTATATTCTTAATTAACATTTATACACTTCTTCCCACAAACATTAATTAAAATATCTTAGGAGGGACAAAATTATATTCTTATCTTGAATTGAGGATTTTCGGCAAAAAAATAAAAGTTTGCCTTCTTCTTATCTATTCTTACAATTCTTCAGAACCCTAATTGAACAATAATTCGTTTTAACATGTAAGGAAAAATAAAAAAAATTTCAATGATAAATTAGTTTAGTGAACAAATCTTTTTTAATTGTTATTAAAAGTTTTTGAAAAATTGTTTTATTTTCCATTTACTATTAAATAATATATAAAAAAAGACCATTTTTTAATTCTCATATCTATTTTAATCATTATTTTTATAAAAATCTGCTATAATTAAATAAACTTTATTCAGAGCGTTTCTTTCTTTTAGTATATGATATGAAATTCCCAAAAAGAATTTAGCAACTTGTTATTTAAGTTGTTTTTAAAGATTTATTATTTTTGTATAAACTAGATTTTAATTTTTGTAAAGAATTTCAACCAAGCGATTTGTTTAAATAATTATGTATTAAGTTAAATAATTTTTAGATAAATAAAATTCATGCGATAGCATTCCCTTCAACAATATTTACTAATAAATATAAAAAATTCATTTAAGAATCGTTCTAATTCTGTAATTACGAGTCGTAAAATATATTCTGTAAAGTATTAGATATAAATTCTTTTGAAAATTCAAGCAGAGTAAATCTTAATGTATGTATGTATTAAAGTTGGATAAAACATTCACATCTCTTTGATAAAACCTTCACAATTTTTCCTTTCTGTTCAACTCTCTTCAAATTAAAAAAAAAGTATTAAAAAGCTTGAATATTCAGTCTTTTAACAAATTCATAAAATAAATTAAAAGTTAAAAATTCTTGCTCAATTAATCCAGCAGAAAATATCAATTTCACCAAATGTCTGCTTGGTGAAAAGGACATTTTCATCAAGCTGAAATCAAATTGACGAGACACAATTCGGCTTATTTCCCAAGTGAAACATTTCCCAAAGTCGCCATTTTCTGTTCCCATGGAGACAGCCATGATTTTACTTCTATTTTAGTCAAAGAATAAGGAAGAATGAGTGGTGCTATAAACATAATCCCTGGGCATTATTTGGAAAATAAATTAATTATAGACATCCATCCAGCATGGCTGAGTGTAAGATAAATCTTAGTATACTTTTTCGAAATCATGACCATTGGGAGCAAAAGTTACTCATATTCATTCACAGCTTAATTTAATTCGTCTGTAATAGCCTATAACTCCAGTATTAAAAGCTCTGCTCTAGGTCGTCGTCAAAATCATGTGAGCAAAATGGGCTTTTCGAGCTGGGATTAGAAATGAAAGAGATTTAATTTGATAGCTGGTTATCCAGAAATACGGGGAAATTCTATGCAGTTGAAATTTTTTGCTTTGGGTCGTTTATAAATGTATTAATGGGAAATAGACGAGTGAGTTGATTGTTGTCAAATGTTGATAACATTTCAAATGGCTTTCTTGTTTGTGAAATGAAATATGCCAAACTTTCGTGTACTAATGAAGTTATTAAGAAAATTCAACTACTTTATACACTGAAGAGCTAGTAAAGCTGGTACAGCAGGTCTATGCAAATAATGGAGGTGTTCAACCAATCAATGTAACATGATGCGGTCGACAGTGCGTATATAAAACAGATATCTGAGGAGACTATTATATCGATTCTTGATTTTATAGTGGCAGGTTATCAAGATTTAAGCGATTTTTAAAGATGACTAAGCGACGGCACACGAGAGAGAGAGCACAGTATCTCTGAAGAAGAGATGAATTTTGGGATTTTCGCGCCCAACCATTTTTAGGGCGTACCGATAATACCAGGTTGCCGGTAAAACTTCAGGTCTTTGACGGAGTGCGGCTTGAAAAAGGCCCTGATAGAACGGTATCATTGACGCCAGAAAAGAAGATATAGATGTTCAACATTTCTTCACAATGTAGCTGATTTGAATGCAGGCCCATCAGCAAGTGTCAGTGTACGCATTATGGAACGTAAACTTAATTGGTATGGGCTTTCGCAGCAACAAACCATCCATTAGTGACCATTACCATTAGGTACTCTGCGACACAAAACTCAGCACCTTACTTGGGTTCGCCAAAGCCGCCAATGGACTCTTAATACTTGGTAAAACGTTGTCTGGTCTGAGGAGTCATGTTTCCAAGTGTATCGGGTGGATGTACATGGTTGTGGAGAAAACTCCAAGAATGTATCGATTTCTCATGCCTATAAGGAGCTGTTCAAGTTGGTGAAGGCTCTGTGAGTGTAAAGGGCATGTCAAGTTCATATGAAATGGGACCGTTCAAGTGTGTGGACTCTACCATGATAGAATCAGTTTTTCTTTAATATCCTTCCTGGATCCCTGTATGCATTCATGTTTTGTGTGCATTCTGACTTACGTGGACAAATACAACTAGATAATGCGCCACCCTACATGTCTACAATAACTATCAAGTGTCTTGAGGAGCCTTCATTTGAATTTCTTTCCCTCTCTTGCCCACCTAGTTCTCTGGCAGGACCATATCTGGAATGTTTTGCAATGTGCTGTCCTTAGGAAATCTCCACTACCGCGCTCTACCATGGTTTTGTGGACTACCCTGCAAGAATCATGGTGTTTACTGTCTACAGGATATCTTCATAAATTAGTTGAATCCATGCTCTGTTGTTCTCGGAGGAGGGAGAGGGCTCTACATGAATTTAGATAGGTGTACCAGTTTTTTTAATACTTCAGTGTATAAGCATATTTTCAGAATTTCTGTAGAAATACATGGTCTCTTAATGAAAAATACACTGTATTAATAAAATACCAAGATAATGCTTACTTCTATGAGAAGCTCATTCTAAAGCGTGACAATTTATCATGCATCTTTAACCCAAATAAATGTCTCAATCCAAACTGTAATTGTGGTTGTAAATGACGTAAGCCATATTAATTTTTTAATCCTAAGAATGATACATCATTTTCATTTTAAATAATATAAAAATAAAACCTTATTTTCGAAACATGTCGTCTCAGTTTTTATTTAGTTCATCTACTTATTTAAATACAAAATAGAGATGTGGTATCTGTTTGCAGATGCTAGCCGTCAGGGGCGGAAGAACTTTGGCTTCAGAAAAATTTCTGATTATAGACTTGAGGCCTTGTGCACGTTTAAATCTGTTATTATAGATCAAATGTACTCTTGTTTTTATGATACAGAAATTTTGTGAATGGGAGTGAGTGGACGAGCTAAGTTGCTACAATTCACTCATTTTATGGGCAATCCTTTAGGAAATTTGTTTCAAATTTCAATTTTAAAAAATACATTTTAGATGCTAAATCTGTGTGCCAGATTTTATTCCTCCAGTTTCTTTGTTTTGTAGATATTGTGTTTATATTATCTTCGAACTTCCGAACAAACTTTCTCTAAATTCTTATCTGGAATGTGGAAAGATCTTTGATCTTCGAAATGCAGTTAAATTAGATCACCAAATGCTCAAATTTGGCATATATAATCAAAAATAGTGAAATAAAGGACTAAAAAGGATATTTAGTTCCCTTACACATTTATTGTTTCGGTGCTTTTTTTAACAAAAAAAAATAATAGCTTATCGCATCTCTTGCGTAAGATCTAAAATTTCGCAGAACTGGTCTGCACGAAACCCCTCTTACGTGTCATCTCTAATGAATGGATACCCCCCGTTCCTAGAATAAAAACTGTAGATGCCGTGTCAGTGAGCCACTTGTAGCCATAATAGAGCCAAATGCTAAAAAGTGCTTTTAATTTTAGAGTCCCCCCCCCTCCCTTCATGCTTCGAGAGCCACGGTGGACTGTGGTGAGAACTCGGCTTCGGAACTGGGAGGTTTCGGGATTGAAAACCACCCAGGTTCTTCCATATAATCGTCGCGTAAACGGGTCTGCCGCACGTTAAGTCCGTTGGAGATGAATGTCTTCCCACTGATATGGTCTGGTGGGTAAGAAAAGTATGGTTACGGTGACAAGACGTCCTTTATTTCAGAGGACAGTCCTTTATTTGAAGGCTCTGTCCTCTAACTTTATTTATTTCCTGAAATAAGTATATTGTCCTTTATTTTGAGAAATCGTCGCAAAATCGAATTTCTCAAATTGGTTTTCTGTAAAATTTAACTTTGAAATGAATTGCCTTGAATTTCACGACTTTTTGAAGCGTGAACTGGCACTTTTGCGAAAAATCCATACATCTGGAAAGTATGAGCAATAAATTATTTAATATCCTGTATTTACATATTACATTATTTAAAACTCGTTGAACATATTAATGTCTGCTTCTATTGTTTTAATAAACCTTTTGAATTACTAAGTTTTTTGGAGTTTTTTTTATCAGGAGGCGTCCATAAATGATCTCAATATTTGGGATAATTTTGGCCCTGCCTACCCCAATCCCCATGCCACAATTTGTCACACCTTGGAAGACCCCAAATTAACATTTGTGACGTCACACGAACGCACAAACCCCCACCCCTAACACAAAATTATTGAGCACGAATTTAAATTACCATACCCCCCCCCCCCCTCATGTCACGTTACAAGTGTCCTTTATTTTCTCCGAAAAAATATGGTCACCGTAAGTATGGTGCCAGTTCAGATGCCCTCCTCGTTATCTGATGGTGGTTCAAATGTACTAGAACAAAAATAAAAGTGAATCATAGTCCAATGAAGAACAAATAAACATTTTGAATTTCATATATCAACAGATTGAAATTTAATCCAGCATTACGAGTTTAGTAACAACATAAAATATCAAATTTCACTTTTTAAGTAATTATATTTTTGAATTACAGCACTTACACGCATCTAATGTCCATATCTATGTATTGTTAACTTTGAAAGGATTTTTATTTTAATTTTAATACGGATTTGTATTTTAGATGTTAACATTATATGCGAAATATTATCAATCACACTCTTTGTTTTTGACAGTTATCTTATTTCCTTGGTCAAGGACGAACAACTCTAAATTTTCTTCAAACAGATGATATTTAAAAATTGATAAAAATCAAGAAGTTTGATGCAAAGACAGAGTACCGAATTTCATCTAACACAGAGAAATTTTTGAGTTTTTAGTGTTTGCAGAAAGAATGAAAGACATAATTACAAAAGAGACTTTTGTCTGACTGAGACATGGTGATTCGTCAAAATCTGGAATTCAAATAATTTGAAAACTGTAATCACTTCTTTTTGTATAGTTCACGTGCGAGAAAATAAAAATGTTAAATCCTGACGACGCGACTTTCTAAAGTGTTCCGAGTGAAATATTTCACTAAGAGGCCACTATCGCTGGTTCCTAGGGTGACGGTAATGCAATTACTTCCATTTTTGACAAGCGGATGCCGTTGTAAATGAAATTCCCAGGCCGTGTTTGGCAAATAAATTAACTACCGACACTCATCCGACATGGTTGTATCTAAACGAAATCTAAGTAGTGGGTTTCAGAATCATTATCCGTCCGCCAGCAAAAGGTTGTATTCGCCGTACAACACTTAATTCAATTCGGATCTAATAGCAGGGATCTGCGACATTAAAACCTAAGCCTCGGGTCGTCGTGAGGAGCGCTACCGTTAAATGAGTTTGTCGGGCAAGGATCAGTGATGAAAGTGCTTTAATTAGGCAACCGCGTGTCGAGATATCATCGCCCATTTTATGCTCACTTTACGTTCGGTTGGGTGATTTATAAATATTTATGCATAAGCTGGTGACTTGATTTGCATGATGGCTAACAAAACTGAAAATTAACCAGCATGTTGTTTTAATGGTTGGATCATTTTTCTCTCTCAAGCAGTGATTTTAATAAGTCAACTAAGCTGAAGGATAGAAATTTGCTTTAAAGACTTCATTTAAAGCGTTTTAAGTTTGCAATGAATTACTCAGTAAACAGTGTTATAATGCCGAGGATATTTTAAAATTTATGAGTTACTTTACTACAATTTAAAATAATCTAGCTCTATAAAAAAATTGCTGCTGAGTCACAATTTCAATTATAATATCTTCTTTTTTCATTGCAAATTTGGGTGAATAAAATATATTAGAAATTTATCATTTGTACAAGTGGTTATTTTGTCAATTGTACAACTTTGTGCATTTGTACTCTAGTTTTCCTTCTAAAAAATACATTCTATAAATGTCTTTATAAACAATAAAAAAGGAAACTATTGCTTGGGACAAAATTATTCCACTAAACCTCGAACTCCGGTTCGCTTACAGTGCGTGTATCGTACAACATAGACAGCAGTCTTCATTGACAATTAAAAATATTTCTAAACTCAAAGACACATATACACAGACGAAAACACACTGCCGAGACATACACAAACAATGAAAAAAAAACACTTAAATCCAACAGCAGTCCACAAGTAGCGATCTGTAATAAACAAAAACCTTAGTTTCACAAAGGAGGGAACAACAAGTGGAGGGAAATGGCGCAGCTATTCTTTAAAGTATCTAACAAATGCCTGCTATTGGAGCTCCTGACTGCTGTCTCCTTATATGCACGCAATTGCTGATTCCCCGCTATGCGATTGGCTCCAAAACTCACTGGACGGTAAAAAATTTCAATTTACTAATGTTTGAGCTCCACTCGAAGCTTATACTTCACTGAACTGATCAAACTTATTCATCGTCGGCTATACGTCTCTGTACGATTGTCTTCAGCTTTAAAAGGCGGCCTTTTTTAGCTTCCGGAGCAGAGCAGAGAAGTTTCTCGAACAACCAAGAACAACTCACCTCCTATTGCGAAAATTTCTGATCCATTCTGACGCCAAATGGTCGCTACGTTTGTTGCAAAGCTCGGAGGTCAATGATCCAGCATCCGATCCACATTCAATAGAGCTGACCGTAAACTACTTTTCCCATGATGGAACAAATGTACTGAGAAACAACATTGCAGATTCGTAGCAATACCTTACAAGACAAATAATTTGAACAATCTTTATTAATGTTTGGACTTTGATAGTCAATGAAATAATGTCCTATTCTGTGTGGAATAAGAGGTGTAATTCAAAAAATAGTTAATATAACACTAACTTTTTTCTTGAAAAACTGTAAGTACTGAAAGAGAATTCTTAGAAAAAAGACCTTCTATAAAATTATCATATGTATGAAAAATATACCAATTTTAATAAAGGAAAATTTTCCGTTTCGATTAGAAAAACGCCTGAAAGAATATTCCTGATAAATGACTCAGAATTTTAAACATTTCCATGTATTAGAAAGCAATTCCAGATGTGAAAGTTTGGTGTCTTAAGTGAGAGTTTAAATAATTCGTTCATTCATATTTATTTATTTAACTACAAACGATAAGAAAGAAAAACATTTTAATTATTATGTTTTGTTGCGAGATTAGATCAGAAGAAAACAGAATACAACATTTCAAGAGTCACAGATATCATCGGAAATTTTATTTAAATGTGTTTAAACATCGTCTATAACTTAGCATCTCAAACGTATTAAATCTTCATGTGTATTAATCTTGCTTAGAGATTTGAATAATAATTCCAAAATTCTCTTGATAATATTTAACTAAATTTCCCATCTGATCAAACCTTTGGGCAACTTCAATAAATAAATGTTTCAAATCAATTATCACCGAGCTACAGCGATTCACTTAAGTGTTTTCGAAATCTTGATGTATCCGCCACTAAAAGATGAAACATCCTTTCAAAGCTCCGCGCATTTCGTGCCTAAGAGCCGATATCCTCAATATTAGAATTTCAGTTCTGGCTTGTCATTAAAAGTACTAGCACTAAATGAATGTTTTGATGGAATTCAGTAATGTAAGAGCCCTAATTAAACAAACTTGTATTAAACAGCCATGTAAGACACCATTTTCTATTCTCTTCAGGTCGGGGGGGGGGGGTTCAGAACTTTTACAAAAGCACGTAAGAGGACTTAAACAAACGATTACAAAATTATGAATTAGTAAATTGGAAAATAGTGCTGCTGTGATCAATAAGTATTCATAATGTTTCATTTAAAATACAGCTATATTAGATAGGGTCTTAATTTTCATCAAATATATATTTTTTGTTATCAATCCTTTTTTATGAATTTCGTAAATAGTCAGATATTTATTATCATATCAGAACATGATGTTGTTTTTGGGATGAGGTTTTTGGTGTCAACAAAAATCCGTAGGAAAAAAATAAAAATTTTAATATCTGCACGAGCATCTAAAAAATCCCGATTTTAATAACGTGTTGTCATTGCATTTACAAAAGCTCTGATTTTAAAAAAAAATGAGTTCATGACTACAACCTAGTCAACCTAGTGACTACAACCTAGTGAAATGTCATTTTGAGCACATGATTATATGAAATGAAATAAATAGGAAATGGGATATTTTTTTAAACAGTAAATGCGAGACAACGTTTTTTTTTTTTTTTTGGATCGTATGCAATACTAAAGTGACTTATTCAATTAAACTTTTAAAATGAATAAAACTATAATTTAACTTGCACGAGTGCGTGATGCTTGGCCGTTCAAAAAATCATGTTCTAGCATGGTATATTGAAATATGCATTGCAGATTTCATTTTTATTTTTAATTTTATTTTACGATTTGAAAATAATTTTGTTTTTAATGAGATACGAATTTTGACTTCGCAGATTAGTATTTCCTATATTCACTTAGATATATAAAATTCTAGATTTTTTTTAATAAAATAATTATTAAACAATAACTTAACGTACTAATGAAGTAACTTATTTTTTTTTAAGATTTTATTTTGACTGAACAGTTAAGTTCTTAGTTGGAATATTTTCGCAATGCAGTTTTTTCAACTGTTTCTGAAAAACCAGCTGGCGAATCAACTAAAAAATAAAAATACTGAATAATGAGAAATGACTCCATATTCCATCAGAAGACACAGATTAAAATACGCGTTTGAGCTAACACACAAGAAAACAGCACTTGTATAAACTCACAGTAAAGACAGACAGAGTAATTATGATATGATATTGATGATTCAAATAATGATCCAAGAACAGCATTATAGCGAAAGAATGATGCTCTCCTGAATGCCTCCACTTATATAGAATCAGGACAGGATGCGACATCAGAAGGAATTTTCTAGAAAGATTTCCAAATTTTGGTTCCTAATTGAGATAGAATCATAATATTGCATTTTACAGTACCTTCAGTTTTATTACCAAAAGTTCTAAATAGATTCCACATTTGTCTCCAAGGTTGAGAGAATGTTTAAACTAGTATTAAGAACAAATGTAAGTATTCCTTTTAACTTTTAGATTAAAGTGGTAAGGAAAAGGTACTGAAGATTTGTAACAATATATTCTACGTTAAACTTAGAATGAAAAAGGATTTCATTTACAAAGTTTCGAATGTTTTCTATCGTTATTTAATTGAAACCTGGATCAGAGTTATCGAAATTAATTGAACTTGAAACCTGGATCAAAATGTCCTAATAAATTCTGTTAGACTTTTCAAATATTTTTTTTTGTTTTAATTAAATATGCATCAGATTTGTTAAAACGAAATGTTCTAATCGATCTTTTCATTGACGGCTGAATGCATTAAGAGCGATTTCGAACACTCAAATATTTTTTAAGACAATATACTATTTTAATATTTTTTTAATTAATTACTAATTCATTTGATTCCATATGATCTATTATATGAAGAATTTGGCGGGGAAAATTATACAGTAAAGACGAGAAAGCAGAAAATAATGTAAGAGTTATTTAAGAAGTGCATTATTAACTAAAGGAACATAAAATATAAATCTTTATATTATTAAAAGTATTTACCAATCAGAGGGATGTAACACTTTTGAAATTAGCTATTGGTTCACGATTAGAGTGGAACTTCGTATGTGAGGAAATAAGTAAAGAACTTTCTAAGAGTATTGCGATTGCTTCTTAAGTATATTGAGTTTTGGAGACTTCGTTTAATTAAACTCATTATCGAATCAAACTCATGGGAAAGTAAATAAAAAATAAAATAACTAGACAGTGTTTAAAATTCTGTGCAACTATATAGATAATCAATAAAAGTTAAACATGAACTTTTTATAGGAGCCAAAGAGGATATCACGTCCACCAAAAAGATATCTGATTCAATGATGCAGATTAGTAAGATTTCCCGAGTGAATCATTTCACTGCGGAAGCTCTCTCCATTTCTATAGGGGTTGCAAAGTTCATCCTTCCATTTTTAGTCAAAAAATAGGAGAGAGTGAAAAATAACCGGCGCTCTATATCGAATTCCTTGGCCATTTTACAGAATAAGTTAATTACATTCATCCAACTTACAGTACTTGGTTAAATCTAAGTATGCTGTTTCAAAATCATGATCCATCTACAAACAATTGATGGTTTTGATTCGCTTTGAAGTTTGATTCATTTCATTTCTGTTAACCGACGCTTCCAAAACGAAAATATTGCTATGGGTTATCATCCGAGATGTTAGTGCTTAATGTCTTTGTCAGGCATCAGTGATGAA
>JAOUZG010033461.1:0-15029 GCA_026289955.1 Argiope argentata
GTCTATAGGTCTGCAGTTTCAGAAAAATATAAATGCAATAGCTCAAACATTCAATGACTAAAATATATCAAATTTGGTTTGTGATTTTGTGACTACAATTGTAGTTCTGCCTCAGTAATTTTTTAATCGGGTAGGAAAAAAGAGTTTAAAAACAAATGCATTTTACAGATATTTTTTATCGTATACCAGGGATTAATCGCCAAGAATCTAGCCAGGAAGAACACCATAGATGCAATGGAGCTTGCTAAACTCAAGCCAAATGTTAATATTTCGTAACAATTTCAGGCCGATATAATGCAACTCATTATATGGGATAATATCTTTAAAACAGTAGTGAAAAAGTTTTAGGAAGACCACTCCCAAAAATTTATTCTTTCATTATATCATTCATTATTTTTTTTGTCACTGAGGGTATAATTTATTCATTATTAGAATTTACTACCGTTTCCGCAGAAAAATTTCATATTAAATTTTATATTGTAGCTTCGCACACTTTCCAAAAATCGCCAAACATGAACCTCCTTAAATTTGTTCCTCCAGCAAACTAGGGTTGCCAGACGATGAATGGGGTTAAACTTCTGTTCAACCAAATTTTACAAAGTATTCAGAGAACCAGATATGGAACTTTAATGAAGATAACTGTCATTCATTAATATGTATTTGTTTAAAATTTTCATTTTTGCTACTTTTGAAAATTAAAAAAAGAAAAGAAAAGAAAATTGTATAAAAGAAGCAAAAATATCATATACATATAAAAAAATTACTTTCCTCAAAATAGGAGGAAATAAGTACAATCTAATATACACCTAGAAAAATTACTTTTCATTTTTTTATAAAATTGCTGTTTATGCGAGATCTTGTATTCAAAAGTTGTTTAGTTCAATTCATTCTTTTTTTTCCTTCTTAAATTTATATATTACATGAATTTAAAAAAAATCTATTTCAGAAATATCGGAAAAGTTTGTGTGTCCTGAAATTTGACATGGTTGAAACAAATTTGAATTTTTCAAGAGGTAATGCTTTCGCGAATTTAAATATGAATGCTTACTTAATGGCATTTATAGCGACACGGGCTATAATACCTTATGGTTTTACTAATTGCTGAGTTTCTTTAGCAATACTAAATGCAAAACCTAAAAAATAATGATATGATATATTTTCTCACTCACGCTGAAAAGTGAAATGATTATTAACGAAATTTAAAGAAGGTGATATTACATGAGACACACAAAAATATATTTATTTAACTGGCATCGCAGGAAATATTCAATTCAAAACAACATCGGTTGTGGCGGAAACTATTATTAGCGCTTCATTTTCAAATCCAGCTAAAGTTTGAGATCAGAAAAGTTGTAAATGTATCGGATAAAAAAAGGTTATGTTTGGGAATCTAATATTTGCAGTTAAAAGAAATTTTCGGATCCCAAGGAAATTAAAATCTTTCACAAACTGTGAACGAATTAATTCTTGTTAACTGTGGCACTAGCTTCATAAGCCAGATAACATCTACAATAACTTTTGGATTTTGGTTATGTTACTTGGCTACAAACACTAGCGTCGCAGGTTCGTATCACGACCTTTAACTGCTGCATATACAACGGAAGGCTATTGCTCATTGAAGAAGTTTATTGCAAAACCTATTTCCGTACTAGAGTATTGTTAAATTTTAAAGATGTTCAAAGAATATCTTTTTAAGTTGTAAAGAAATGAAAATCCCATTTTTTTGATGCAAATTTGCAAGATATATCTGAAAACATTCTTTCCTGGAATCATCTCGATATTAAGGTTTTCAACACTGTTTAAATTATGAAAAACAGTTTAGTTAAAAAATTACTTAAAAATATTTACAGCAGTATATAGGTATTAAGTGATTTATAGAGGAAGAACTTACCTGTATTAAAAAGATGGTCAACATTCAGACGTATTTCGATGGGATTTTCTCCTGGACTAATCAATGCAAACTAAAAGTTCTGCTAACAGCTATTCATGATGGAGAAATGTCCCTTGTTGGAGAAGAATTTAATAATAATGATTTTCCATACCGCTGAAATAATGCAAAATGCATTGTTAGAAACTGAAATTTGGTACAATAAAGATCGTAAAGGAATAGTTGGTATGTTATTGTTATAGGTATATCAGCATATTATTAGGGTGTAAAAAGGACTGTTACAAAAAAAACTAATTAAATTCGGAACAATAATTTTCGACTAGTAACAATGGTGTATGCTAATCTCAAGCTTAATTATACTGAACCATATTTTTCGATTATTAATGAAATAAAATTTGATATTAGAACTCTATTTAATAAAACTGAAGTAATTTGGTAAGTTGTATATGTATTGAAAAAGAAAATAAATTTAAAATCATTCAATATAGGAATAAGAATAGCTGAGTATATGGAAAGTAAACGAATTATCGTTTTTCTAAAACGATAATATACATTTATATCAGCGTAAACAAAAATTATTTTTGTTAAAGCAAACTCGAAAGAAATAACTCAAATAAAATCTTGGAGCGGAATGAACACATTAAAAGGTTAAGTTCCTTCAATTTCCATAAGAACTGTAACATATTTTACATTTTTTTTCGCTCTCAGAAAAAAACGCTCCTTAGAATTCTACCTTCAGTTCAATAGTTAATGAAAATCAGCTTATTACTCAGATTTATTCGTTGCTCTTGGCGTTGCTTAGTTCAATTTTGGCGATCGAAATTTATTTCAAAGATGACTAAGCCAACAATGATTGCTAAATTGTGATTTTATTCCTGGTTTTTCCATCAAGAAACTGAAATTTAATTTTTGTATTTAATAATTTTCAATTCTTCCATTTTTTTAAAATTTAAGTATGCTGTTGGCATAAAACAAAACTGAATACTTATTTTAGAGGATTATGACAAAAAATATTTTCCTTCTTTAACCCTTTTTTAGGGCATAGGAGGTGAGATTACCACCAAATTAATAAATATTTGCATGCATTTATGTAGCTCGACATAAGTTTTGACAAAAGATTTTCACTTAACAATTCGTAATTTAAATATAAAATAACCAAAATAATGAATAAAACAAAATAAACTGAATAAACAAAATAAACCAAATAATTGGTCCAATACATAACTTTTTTTAATCCAAACTCAATATTAAAATATTTAAATACACCAATATCTATTAAAACTGGACTTTTAAAACTCCTACTTAGGAACACACTCCTACATTAGGAACACACAATCTCCTTACATTTGTCGTGATCTTTCAGTTTCTTAAATCTATTAATATTACTATATTAGCATTCAAGGTTAAATAATAGGCGAAGAGGAATTTTTAAATATGTTTATAATCTATTTTATTTTTGAGATATATTTGTACATAACAAAATATAGGAATTTCTCCGTTAGCCGGGTGCCAGCGAAAAATCACGACAAAAATTTGGCAGCATTCTATATTATTCGGCGATTTTTCGCTTTAAAAGCACCAAAAAATTTGGCATAATTTTACATTTGGCGATTTTTTGCTGGCACCCGACTAATGGAAAAGTATCAAAATATATCAATGGCTACAACTTTTATTGGATTGAATATTTTCTTAAATAAAATGCAGCGATGTTATATGATTTCAGTAATTTTCGTATTTTATGACACGTCCAATTGAGAAGACAAGTTATTACTTAATAAAAATTTATTTTGTCTCATTTGAAAAAGTGGTGACAGTCAAAATTAACTGGAGTTTGTCTCTCAACTCTAAATAAAAGGGAAAAAGATAATTTCTGATTCAAGATTGGCTTTAAGGACCTATGACTCCTTTGATAAAACAAAAAAATAAATAAATAAGGTATAGCAGAAAAAGTTGCCGAACAAAGTGTCGAAATTATCTGGATCGGAGCACATCAGGGGTATCCTGGAAATGAGAAAGCAGTTCTACTGGCCAAGGAAAGAGGCTTTAAACTTAGAAACGCAAGAAATATCTTTCTATGAATCCAAATCCAATTAAAAAATGAGACTAAAAGATGGGAAAGAGAGATGGATTAATTCAAACAAGGGGAGAACTAACTATAAATATTATTTAAAACATTCCTATCAGTCGAATTGCGAATGATTTTTACCTTAACCAAGTATATGCTGAAACATGGTGTATTTTTTGTGCATCAAAGCCATTTCATTGACAAAAAATTTGGCTCGTCAATGTAGCACGAAAGAGGGTCTATGAACCACGTGATCAAAGTCTCTGCCCTATGATGTGACACCGACTCCTATGATCAAGAAACAGGATATCCTCTGACGTCGAAAAACTGATCATTAAAACATTTATTAAGGAATCTTCTCTTTAGTTGCATCCTAATGTAAAAAGATAAGGCACATTTTGTGTATTTAATGCATTTTTAATGTTTCACATTTTAATGTAATGAGGTTTTCCTCCCTGGACCAATATACGTTCTTTCTAGAGGGTCTTTTTTTGTTTGCAAGTGTCCGATATCATCAAACTGTCGTTTGTTCCTTCCTGTTAGGTGGGATTGCTATGCTGTGGTCTGTACAAATTCCTTCATGGGCGTTTACTAGTTCGGTGTATTGCTTGAATTTTCTTTTTTACGATAAAACATTATTTTAATAAATGTGACATAACAATGGATTTGAAATGTTTGGGTAGCCTGGATTTTCATAAAATATGAAATAATTTTGAAATAATTTTTACAATTGTTAGCCACTATTGTAACTGAAATAAAGAAATCCTACTAAATATAAAGAAGTGAAAGGTCTTGCGAAATTTAATTAAATAGAAATGATTTGTTCAATAATAAATGTCATGTGAAACTAAAAAGCTAAAAAAATTGTTAAATGTGTAGATGAGGAAACGAAACATAAGTAAATGTTATATTCTTTTGATTAGGGTAAGATTATACGATTCAAGTAGCAAAAACTCAGGTAACTTGGGTTCTCGAAAATTCAATTAAATAAATAAAACTTTTTCAATCAAATCTTCATTTAGGGATATAGAAATTAGATTTGAATTACTCGATTCGAAGTCGAAGTGTATGTAATTCCTGATAACTTGTACCACACAGAAGAGTCGAAAATAGGATTGCACATTCAGATTTCCTGTTAAAGGCATTAAGACTTAATACTCAGATCTACTTTTGGTTACCCATTTGAAAGCAGAACGATTTCATTTGGCAGTGATTAATGATTGAGACTTCTTTTAGAAAATGGCAAATGCGACATCGGAACAAGAGCAACACCAAATTTTGTGAAAATATGATGACAGAGAATGAATTTATTTCTGACTCCTCCCACATGAATTTAAATTTTTATTTCGATTTGACAGTGCTCACGCCTATAGCTTTGATTTTAAGTTTGTTGTGTGTGATAAACTAGAACAATATTTTTTGTCCTTAGTTCCCACCTCTTTCCCCGAAAAGAATTATTTTTTAAAATTACATGAAGTTTATGTTTGAATATTTTAAGGAATATCTTTGTCTTTTCTTGTCTGTCTGTCTGTCTATCATTAAACAAGATAATTCAAGAAGGCCTTCAGAAAACCATTGAAATTAGTCATGCTGCCTTAACGGCAGATTTGTAGATTTCTATGGAATTTTGGGCAAAGTTCGTTTTCAGGAAACTTGGAATAAAGGCGGACCCGATACTTGCGGAATGCAATGCACCAGGTAAACAGAATTCAGAGAACGGATTTAGCAATGTTCCGAACCTCTTCAAACTTTGTGCCACTGCCGTAAATTGATTGTTCATCTGTTCAGTTTCTATACTCCAAAATCAATAGGAATGTAGAACACAAATTTAAAATTTCAAAGCAAACAACCTTATGAAATTTTGTGATAAGTCTGTTTCAGTGTTGATATTTTGTAGGTCTAACTTAAAATATACGTATATGCATACATTGAAAAATATAAGGGTTATATAAATGAAATAAAGTATGCATTTTTGCCACTATCAAAGTGTTGTTTTAACTGTTTGAAAAATAAAGTTACAAAGATGAGTATAAATCTCTATTGCATAGAATACTGTAAGTAAAAAATTGAGCATTTCTGTAATTCATTCTGTAGTTCAAAATTTTTGTAGTTCATGGCCATGCACAAAGTCAAAAATTTAATGCATGAGATGAAATCATAAGGGTTGTATAAAAGAGTAACGAGAAATTGGTAAGGAGCCTCTCCATTTTTTAAATTTGATAAACTGGGCTGAATTAGTGCTTTCAAGTTATTGGGTAAATATGAGCTAATATATGCAACCAAGTTTACTTACGCAATTAAAATTTATAAGAAAATGAGGCAACATTTCAATAACTTTAATATTTTAAAAAATTCGAAAAATGGAATTAATTAACTTTTAATTTATTCTTACTGGAAGTCCAAAAAAAGTGTTGTAATTGTCAAATTTGAGTTTTTGATGAATTTCCTAGTTTTCTATTTCCCTTAAATCGAAAAACACGTTTTTTGGCTTTATGTCTGCTATAAGTCCATGTTCTGCCTGTCATAAAAATATCTAAAAATGCTTTGAGATAGAATAAATGAAATGCACTAATTTTGATAGATAAAATATTCAAATAAATTCCTAATTCAATAAATTGAATAGATAAAATGCACTAATTTTATATTTTCCATCACATTTCAAGGAAAATTCATTAAAAAAGAACCATTCTGTCCTGGTGTTTGAAAACAAACATAATAATTACAGAAAAAAGAGCGATACATATTTAAGATTTGATACATTAATATAGGATTAATATTCCATAGAGAAGATACCAATATCTATAGGAACCAGTTAATATCAATACCATATGTCAAGTGAAATCCAACAAGGGACTGACCGTCTGACGGTGTGCGCTTTGAGAAAAATATAAGAGCGATGGCCCAAAAAATCAATGACTAAAATATATAACATTTGGTTTGTCATTTTGTGACTACAAATGCAGTTCTGACTCAATTATTTTTCAATCCGTTAAAAAAAAGCACTTAAAAGCAAATATATTTTACAGATATTATCAACTACATACCAGGGATTAATCGTCAAAATTCTCGCCAAGAATTACACGATTCAATAAAAAATACTAAACTCTAGCCAAACGTTGTATTTTGTAATAATTGTATGCCAATGTAATTCAACTCATTATAGGGGATAATATTCTTAATAAAGCTGAAAAATTGTTTTAGAAAAAACACTCCACTGATTTATTCTTTCAGTATATCATTCATTATTTTTCTTTTTGTCACTGAGGGTGTAATTTCATCGTTATTAAAACTTACTTCCATTTCTGCTGAAAAATTTTAAACAGCATTCAAAGAACCAAATGTAGACATTTAATAGAGATATCTCCATTTATTAAGATGCATTTGTTTAACGTTTTAATGTTTACTTCTATTTAAATTCAAAATAAAGAAAATTGTATAAAAGACGCAAAAAACCCGTATATGCACCTATAGAAGAATATGAATAAAAAAATTATTTTTCGTAGAATCGAAGCAAATTAGAAAAAAGTATTTTCATTTATTTATGAAATTGCTGTTAGTGGAAGTTATTCTCACAATTAAAAGCTGTGTAATTCAAACCATGCTTATTTTTCAATTAAATTTATATATTTAGTCAATTTTTTAAATTCTATTTCAGAAACATCGGAAAAGTGTGCACTGAGATTAACCATTGTTAAATAAATTGGAATTTTTCAAGTCATAATGCTTTTGTTAATTTAAGCGTGAATGCACGAATAATGGCATATATAGCAATACATGTATGTTATACTTTACATTTTTACTAACTGCTGATTTGTCTTCGCACTACTAAATGCAATACCTAAGAAATAATGACATACATTTTTCCACTTTGCGGATTTAACAGATTATTAACGAAATTTAAACAAGGTGATATTACGAAAGTTTCACAAAAATGTATTTAATTAACTGACATCGCATAAAATATTCATTTCAAAACAACATCAGTTGTAATGAAAACTCTACTTAGTTCTTTTATTTTATAATCCAGTTTAATGTTTGAGATCAGAAAAATACTAAATTTATTGAATAAAATGAGGTTACCATTTGGAGTCTAATATTTGGAGTTAGAAGAGGTTTTTGTATTCCAAAGAAATTAAAATCTTTCATAAATCGTGAACGAATTATTTCTTCTTAACATATTCATCAGAAGACAATTACTTATGAGATTATTTAATGTAAATCTGTTACCGTACTAGAATATTGTAAGTTTTAAAAGATGTTCAAAGAAAATTCTTTCTAAATGTAAAAAAATGAAAATTATTTTTTGAAGCAAATTTTTAAAATGTATCTGAAAATATTCCTTTCTAGAATCATCTCGATATTAAGGTTTTCAACATTGTTTAAATTATGAAAAAGATTTTAGTTTAAACGTTATTTGAACATATTTGCAGCAGTATATATAAAAGAATTCATATAGGGAGAACTTACCTTCATTAAAAACAAGATGGTGAACATTCAGACGCATTTCAATGAAATTTTCTCCTGAACTAATGAATGCAAACACAAAGTTCTTCTAGCAACTCTTGATGGTGGTGAAATGACGCTTACCGGAGGAGAATTTCTGTAATAATGTTTTTCCATACTGTTAAAATAATGCAAAATGCATTGTTAGAAACTGAAATTTAGTACAATAAGGATCATCACTGAGCAGTTGGTAACTGTTATAGGTAACAATATACTCTTATGATGTAAAAAGATCTGTTAAAAAAAGAAATCAAATTAAATTGAAAACATTAATTTTTAATTGATAACGGTGGTTTATGCTATTCTAACGCCTTGCTAAATTGAACAATATTTTTCACTTATTAGTAAAATAAAATTTGATATATATTAAAACTCAATTTAGCAAAATTAAAGTAGTTTGATAAATTATATACTTGAAAAAGAAAAATTAAAAATGATTGAATATATGGATGAGAATCCTTGAGCATATGGAAAGTAAACGAATTCTCGCTTTTCCTGAAACGATGATGTACATTTATCGCAGCATAAACAAGAATTATTTTTAAAGAAAACTAATAGAAAGTAAATTAAATCTATTCTCTGAGTGGAATGAGTATATTAAAAGGTATTAAAAGGTATATTATTATGAGTATATAAAATTCTACCTTAAATTCATCAATGAGTTTATCATTCAGATTCATTTTTCAGGTCATTGCGTGGCTTGGTTGCAATTGAGACCCATTTCAAAAATCACTAACACGACAGTTAAGCTAACAACCCACATTTCAATCTTTTTTCCTTCATGATTTTTTTTCATTATGCATATCAAATTCAGGTTTTATATTTAGAAAAATTAATAATTTTATTTTATATCTAACAATTAGTTGATGCAAAGAAAGAATAAGTATTCAGAAGATAATGTCTGAAAATTCCTTTTTTAAAAAAATTAAAGTTTTATACATACATAATTAGGTTCTGTAAATTTGCCTACATCATACTATCTAGAATAAGCAATATATTAATATGATTGGTCTTATAAAAATCTCTATTATAAAAAAAAACAAATATGTAGGCTCCATATAGTGAAATGTTGTCGCAGTGTAGAATACGCATTGTCTGTGAATGAAAACGATCAACTCTATGGTTCCAAGATATAGGCTGTAACGACTCGAAGAAGACATTACATGAAATACAAAGAAATTTCAATATTAAATTGAACATTCCTTACCCTTTAAAAATTGATAAAATTATTTGATACTATATATTTTAGTAAATATTTGTATAAATTGAAAATTTTATAAAAGAAAGAAAACTATCATACTCACATACAATGTAATATGTAAAGACTATTTTCTACAGCATAGACGCAATTAAATATACTGCCATACTTACAAAAATACTGCATTCTTAATTAACAAAAATTGATTCTCGCCAATTTCAAATTGCTGTTCATAGCAGGGATTTCAAAAATGGTTCAAAATTAATTAATTTGATATTTATTTATTTATTGATTAAATTTAAGGTTAAGTAGTGTTTTGTTTGTAATCAGAAATATAGGAAGAGTTTGAGTTTTGATGATTCATTAGACTCAAATTCAATGCAAGAACAGTAAACTATTTGGCAAGAATATGCAAATTATTTTGGTTTTACTTTCTTGTATACGAAGTGGCAGTGAAAGAAATTAAATCAATAAAACATTCGAACTCTAAATTTTGACGAATCTTCATGTTTTAAACTCCTAAATTCTAAAAACACATTTTTTGAACTATATCTCTTTCTCTACCTGTGATAAAGATAACTCAAGAATTTCTGAAGCTGAGTTTTCTCAGTAGAAGTAAAAATGCTTTTCTTGACATAAACCACACCTTGAGTTTCACCATATTGGAACTCAATTCTCAAAGAATAAATGTTCTAGAGATACAAATGATGAGGAGAACGCAGATTTGTACAAATTGAAAATATATAACAGAAAACAAATCATATACTCGCATACAACGAATATAGAAAGATTATATAGAAAGATTATATAGAAATATATATAGAAAGATTTTACTTTTCTTAAAGTCAAAGCAATTAAATATATTTCATACGTGCCAAATACTATATCTTACATAACAAAAATATGATTCTTGGCAATTTTAAATCTCTATTCATATAGTAGAGATTTTCATTTTTCACAGTTAGCTAGTTTGAAATGTACTTATTTTTCGCTTAAATTTAAGGTTTATGTAAAATGTTTTGTTTCTAATCAGAAGTAAAGCAGAAGTTTGATATTTTTGGTGATAAAAGAACTTGACTGAAGTTAAATGCAAGAACAACCAATCTGAATTTGCCAGTTGCATCGGTTTTGCTTTCTCGACCAGTGGTAGTGAAAGCAATGAAATCATCAAGGCATTCAAACTTCAGATTCTTGCTATTCAACTTCTAATTTAGACTAATACAAGTTCGAAAAACACATTTTTGGCATTGCATCTCTCTTTATCCTTCATGATGAAAACACGTTGAGCAAGAAGGTTTATTATGTGGTTTTTAAATTTAATTTTGTTTCTATCAAATTTTGACCAAAATCTATTTAGAGAAAGTCTTTGTCCGACAGTTCGAATACAAGTTAACAATAAAACTGCTAAACGGTGAGAGCTAGAAAAATAAAAGTAGGTGCATTTATAACGTACTCTACAAATAAAATTTCAACTGAATCCAATAAGGGACCAACCGTTTGTCTATAACTTTCAGAAATAAGTTAACGCTATAACAAAAGAAGTCAATACTTAAATATATCAAAATTGATATTGGATTTTGTGACTACCAGTGCAGTTTTGGGCCAATTTTTATTAAAGTTTTACAAAACGTAAATATGTAATATGTCTAATACGTAAGTGGCTCGAGGTGGTTGGCGACCGTTGGCACATCGACGGACTATTATGTAAGTATAAAACCAGTTTTAAAATACTTTTATTTGCATGCCAGAGATTAATAGCTGAAAAACTTGCCAAGAATCCTACGACAAATTCAGTAAAATGCTAAATTTTGGTAGCAGTTTAATATTCTACAGTAATTGTACGACGATGCCATGAAATTCGTTCTTTAAGATAGCATATTTTTTACATTTTATGTGAGAAATTTCTGAGGGAGCCGTTTCAGTTAGTTTCAAATATGATTTTTTTCTAATATGCACCACTAATTAATTCGTTGCGATTAGGCAATACTTTGGTCTAAAATTTGAAGTGCATTGCATGTGAAAAACAAGACGATATTTTGACGATTCTTCATTAAAAATATATATTTAAACTCCCAATTAATGTCTTGATAATTTTAAGATATAATAGTATTAAGATATAATAGTAATTTTTGTATAATATCTTTTTATTTTCTAATAAACAGAGAAAAGTCAATGCATTGAATTACTGTGAATTCGGTATAAAAGCTTTTCGGAATTACGTCTATCCATCTTTGAATACGAAATCTCAAAAAATATTTGAGATAAACGGTTGAAATTTAGAATATGGAGTTACGATTAGATTTGTAGATTTCACGGGATGTCTGGATGCTCGAATATAAAAGAATCTTTCTGCTCGTTTATATTGCGAATAGAACGAATCTAAGCGTCGAATGCTTAGATCGATTTCAATCTTTGAGTGAAATCCATAATGGGATTGATCATCTGTCAATCTGTACTTTCGAATCCATATGAAAGCTACAACTCAACAGCAAATCAGCTTAAAATGGAACATAGTCTTAAAATTCATTATGAAAATCCTTTTAAAAATTTAATTATGTCTGTTTCAGAAGTAGTTGTCTTTAGATTAATTGCATTGACTCAAAAGCAATGACTCAAAAATATTAAGGCTTTTAAAAACGAAATAAGGAATGCACTCTTGCCACTGAAATTATTGTTCTCTTATAAAATGTAGTTTCAATTGACTGAAAGAGAAAATCCACAAGACGCATAATCAATTTTCTCTATTACACCACGAATTAAAAATCTCTGATACGAATTGTGGCATTTTGAAAATAAAAATTTAAGCATTCTGGATATCAGGGCAATTAACTAATTCCGAAATTTTATGCTAAAGTAGAGGTCATAAACATTACACGAATAGGAAAGAAAACAATAGGGAAACTACCAGCTCTTGTTTAAGTTTGTTATACTTTTGTGAAATTTTTACTCATAATATGCGGGATTTAATTTAGCTAAATTACAGGTAATATTCACTCATAAACTTTCCGATTTTCAGATAAAAACTACACAATTTATGTATAAGAGTTTCAGAACAAAGAAATACTGAAATAAATTTTTACTTTTGTGTATACGAAGTGTAGATAATGTATTGTAATCGCAAAAAGTTCAAAGAGTTTTTGGCGAATTTTATTTGGCTGATTTTTGACATTATAGCTGGTTCTCTGTTTGGATGTCTGTCTGCAACAAATATAACCCTAAAAGGTTTTGATAGTCGAAGGCTGAAATTTGGTGCATGATATTTACAGAAAGTTTATATATTTCTATCAAATTTTGAGCACAATCTCTTCAGAGAAAATCTGCTTTTCCGGCAGACAATAGCTTGAATATATTTTTTTTCGACTACAAATAGGCTTCTGTGCCAATTTTTTGCTCCAATCGGTTAGTAAGCCATAAATTTAATTTGTAGAATATTATTTAATAAACATCAAAGATTAATAGCGAAAAAACAAGCCAAGATATCACATTAAAAATGTAAAATGCACGCCAAAGGTTAATCTTTTGTAATTATTGAATGCCAAAATTAAGCAAGGCGTTCGTAGGGATATCATTTTTACTAGAAAATGAGAGAATGTTTTAGGGAGACGGCTAATGCTCGTATTTTCCTTTATTTATTTACTTAATCTTATTAATAAAGATATAATTTTTCTTTATTAAAATTCAGATTTACCTCAAGAAAAGTTTTAAATAATACAGAAAGACGCTCCTATATATATTTTTAATAAAACAAAAATTCAGACCTCAAAACTGGTCATTGATTTTTTAAAAATGCATTCTTTTTAAGATTTATTTTTAATATCGACTTAAATTTAAAACAACCATGCTGTATAAAATAAATAAAATATGATATATATGCTCTCAAAACATAATAGAAACACATTTACTTTTAGTGAAGTCGAATCAAATTCACACTGAAAGCACCAAGTATCTTATATAATATTGTGAAAATACGTTTTTCTGCCGGCTTTCTGACACAGAGGTTGCACGTCTTCCTTTGTTCTGGGAGTCCCGGTTTGGGCATGGTTGTTCTACTGTTTGCTATCTGTGAGATGTGTGATTGTGCCTCCTGTAAAAAGAGGCTGTGTAAGCAAATGTGGTGAGTTTGTAGCCAAGTCGTACTCTGGGCCCTAGTTGGCACTACTTCAAAAACAAGAGAAGCTCCTTTCGACTTAAATCTGCTGCTGAATCAACAGGGGGCTTGTCCATGGCAAGTGCCATAAGTGACAACAACAACGTTTTTCTGTCAAAGTTGTTATTAAATTGTAGATATTTTCCCTTTTGGAAGTATACTAATTTATGTCTATTCTTCGCTTTATGTATTGAGGGATTTTTTTGGATCTCTTGTAAAAATATAGGAATAAGATTTGCAAGATTTGATTTCGAAAAGGTTTGGCTAAAACTGGTTTTATGGATAAATAAATTTCTATTTTTCAAGCGATAATGCTTTTACTGCTTTAAACATGAATTTTTGAATAATTTGATATATAGCAATAAAACTTATCAAGCGTATTTTTATCAATTAGCGAAATTCTTTTTTTGTTATTAAATTTAATACTTTATAATGATATAATATTTTAAATATACTTTGAATTGAATTTATTATTAACTGAATTTAAATGGAAGGAACCTATGAAAGAAAGACTATAATAATATAGTTTTATAATTGGCATAGTACAAAATATTTATTACAAAATAGCATCAATTGCAGTAAAACTCTAATTTTTATTTAATTTTTCAACTCGGCTTAAATTTGGACTCAAGAAAATGTTGAAAATTTATCGAATAAAGTAAAGAAATCATTGAAAACATAATAATTACTGACAACAAAAGTCTTCAGATTCCAATGAAATAAAGATTTCAGACACTGCTTGAATTTTCGAAAATGTATTGGTTCAAACTATATTTAAGAATGTTTGGAGTATTATATAAAAAAAATTCATAGACAGAGGACTAACTTACATTGAAAACAAATATGAAAACTCACTGCATCGACTGCGATTACTGCTATCACTCCATTGAAAAAGGGTACATCACTTAAAACAAGATGGCCAGCGCTTCGGATGATTTCGATGAGATTTTTTTCTTAAATAATCAATGCAAACAAGAAGTTCTGCAAATTCTTGAAGATGGAGATGAAATGACGCCTTCTGGAGAAAAATTTCGGTAATAATGATTTTTGATATTGCTAAAAAAAGGTAAAAGGCATTGTTAGAAACTGAAATTTCTAATAATGAAGATCCACAATTAACAGATATGTATTGTTATAAGATATCAGCTTATTTTTATGATGCAAAAGGCATTGTTAGAAAGAGAAACTAAAATCTAGAACAATAAAATTAGATATGTAATAATGATAT
>JAOUZG010033466.1:0-21981 GCA_026289955.1 Argiope argentata
GGTTTAGTGCCAGGCCCATAGAGCTCTTATCGTTCCCGGCGGCCCCGGCAGGACTTCAAAATTAGGAATAATAGACATTTTAATGTTTTTTTAAATTATAATTATGTTTTAGGATGTTAGTCTGTTTAAAAATTAAATTTCATAAACATTTTTCATATTAAATATCTTATAAAAGGAGTTTTACTAATGAATCTGATATAAGTAGTAATTCTGAATTAAAATTGGGTCTACATAATTTATTGCCTAAACAGGGAAATATAATTTTAGTCAAGTTGCCAATTCAGAAACTTGTGCTATCTTTCAGTTGATCCTGCTTCTATGTATGTGTGATCTTATTGGAAGTCTTAATTAGCTGTGTTTTCTCTCCCCCAATTTAAAATTTCCAGAAAATTTCAGTTTGTAACCATATTTAATGTTAAAAGCCTTAAATAATTTTAATGTTCAAAAGCTGAAACTGAAAATAACTAGTATAACATTGTAGTGTATTTCCAATAACATCCAGTATAGATATTGCTTAAGAATAAATTTAGTTCAGTGATACTGACAATATCTTCATGACATATACAAGAAAAATTAGCTTTAGTCTAGCCTCTACTCCATATGATATGGACATGTTATGCATCAAACATAAAAATATATTTAGAAGTTATCAAAAATAGCTACAAAATCTTTTTATATCATATTTAGAAATATTTAGACTGTTACAGATGTAAAAATGTGATATGTCCATAGACAAAACACAGGTTGTCATTTTTCTCCTCAGAAGATACATTCTGTCTGCAATTCAGTTGTAGTGCAATTTAACGTTCACTCCGCCAGACTCCTTCCCTAAGTGCAGAGATTATTTTTTGATAGTCGGTAACCAAAACTCTTCCTCTTCATTTTCCTTATTATTCAATAAAAGAAGCTGTTTGACATTTAATATGTTCCCGCCATGGTTCTGTTTCCTTCTTTTGAGCTCAAGATTTAAATCGCAGTTTAAAATTGGACTAAAATAAAGAAATGTATCATATAACACAGTTCATGTTATTTGCACATGCACAGTTTGAGGTTTTCATGTTTGTGGAGATAAGCTAAAAGAACAATTATAAAACTTGCCTTTTGATATTATTTTAAATAATTAAATCCTTTCCCAACAAATTCTCTGCTGAGAGTATAAATATCTCCAATATCCGTGAACTATATCTTCATTTCAGATTTCATTTTATACTCTGTATAGATGTGCAAGAAATTGGAATATATGTTGCCTGCATGATATATAAGTATTATATTAAATGTGGCAAATGAATTTCTTAGTAGTAGCAATCAATTTTTTTTATTAAGAAGCTACATTAAATTGTTATTCTTAAATTTTTTAATTTGTTTTTAGTATTAAAAAATTAATTTTAGTATTTGAACTTCAGGGCAAGACATCCAACCAAAACGTGACTTGAGCAGATTCGTAAAATGGCCTAAATATATTCGTCTGCAGAGGCAGCGAGCTGTTTTGTATCAACGCTTGAAGGTTCCTCCACCAATCAATCAGTTTACTCAAGCACTTGATAGGCAGACAGGTAACATTTTGTTCTTCATGGAATTAATTAACTTTGTTGAAGTAAGAGTTGTCCATTTTGAGAGAAAAAAAATATTTTGTTTTTAGCTACACAGTTATTCAAGCTTTTTGATAAATACAGACCTGAAAGTGCACAAGCCAAAAAGGAAAGGCTGAGGAAAAGAGCTGAACTTAGAGCTCAGGGCAAAGATGATGTGCCCACTAAACGACCACTTGTTGTTCGACAAGGCGTTAACACCATTACAAGTTTAGTAGAACAGAAAAAGGCCTTGCTTGTTGCTATTGCAAATGATGTAGACCCTATTGAGGTAATAAAATAAAATTTGAGTTACTGTAATACTTGGTAAAATAAAATATTCAAATCATTCTCTTTATTAAAAATTATTTATCGAGAATGTTTTTATTGCTTGATATTTATTTTACTTATTATTTTATTAAATGACAATTAAATTAGACAAATTAAGGATCAAATATATTAATTAAAAATGGTATGTGTAATGTTATCTACTGTGTAACAGAGTTGTCATGCCAACTGGACAAATTGGAAATTTATAAATTATCTAAACAAACTAGAAAAGGTGTAGTGGATTCTAAAGTCTTTGTGATATTTCAAATGTTTTACCCCTTCCCCCTGATAGAAAAAATGACCTCTAAAAGATTACAAGAATTATTGGAATCTTGACTTCTAAAAATGAAATGATACTCTTCATGAAGTAATGCATGGATTTACTCTTTATTTTTTCTGTGTAGACAATTCTGGTTTTGATTGGCTAGACAATTTATCTTTTCACGTACGATTCCCGAATTGGTTAATAGGTGTAGTTAAGACTTATGTAACTACATGATAGATTCAAATACTAGTCACTGATTGTAATTGCAGTGTGATTGTTCATCAGTTATAATTGAGTTTATTAAATGATTTATCATTTGAAAAACTGTATTATTATAAGATTCTTTCCATTCTGTAAATATAAAGCTTCTAATATGCTAATTTGAAAAACATTAAATTATGTTCTTTCCTTACTTTTCAATCTAACTATATTCCGTTATAGCACTAGCACATAAGAGTTACTCATGAATTTCCTTGTTCCTTGAATCTATAGGGAAAATGCATTGGATTTGTGATTTGAATGACATCTGTAATATTAAAATATTCAATTATGCTTTTAGTTTATTCAAAATGTTGTACAAAAGGGAAGTCTGTATTTTTAAATAAGAAATACAATCAACTGGATTTAAATTATACATAAATTTCCGCCTTGTTTATAAGAATTTGATGATTAGAAATATAACAATAAAATTTACATTGTAATTTTCACACTTTCAAAAAA
Organism: Argiope argentata; assembly: GCA_026289955.1. Classification (NCBI taxonomy): domain Eukaryota; kingdom Metazoa; phylum Arthropoda; class Arachnida; order Araneae; family Araneidae; genus Argiope; species Argiope argentata. Next base: position 2,884 of record JAOUZG010033466.1, read on the forward strand.
AAAACTGAATTCAAAGTTTCAGTAATAATTTAGGTATGTTTTAATTTCAGTTATTTAACGTAAAATTATTGCAGTGAAAGTTTCAAAATTTCTCTGGTAGTAATTTATAAAATCAGTGATATTTTAATATGCCAAATAACAGTTTTTTTTTTTTTTTTTTTTTTTTTTAGCTTGAGGCCCTAGTAGTTAATTTGGTAGTGCACTAATGCAAAATGTGTATCATTTTAAAGAGGGAATAAAATTGTAACCAAGATTCAGATAAGTACAAAGAATGATGGAGAGAGATAATCTTGTGAATGAATTCCCTGGGTGGTTTAAATCAAAAGGTCATTTTTAATAAATGTATTTTAAGGAAGGAAAGGCATTTGAGTTTATTGCAGACCTCGGGTTTGGCTCATGAAAGTTAAAGGTTAAAACAATAGAATTTTGTCCTTTTTCTACTACATAGAGTGAGGGATCAATATATTTTTCCTCTAACTTGTAAATTTTGTATTATATGTATTGGAAGAAAAAAAGATTCCATATGCAAATATAACTGTCTGTTTTATATATTATTTCAGGTAATATTAAATTGCTGCACACTTCTTGCATTTGTCGCTGACAAAATTAAGGAAGTGCATAATTATTCTACTATAACTAGCATATTAATATTGCATGAGTTTTCTAATAAAATAAAAATGGAATATTTATGAATTATATTTTTCTGAGTTTGAATGATAATCCTAGTAATCTATGTTAATATAGATTTATGTCATTAGAAAAGGCTCAGTGAAATAACTGAAGACGATAGCTAAGGAACTGCTGTATTTATGCACAATCATACTAATGCAGAATTTTAATCTTGCAAAGCTTTTTTTATATAAAGCAATTATAGTATATTGCTAAACAAAAATGAAGCTATTGAATTATTCCGAATATTTCTGATATTCTATTACTCCTTTTTTTTTATAAGATGTTTAGTTTTTGAATTAAAATTTTCATTTACTTTTAAATTTAATTTTAAAATTCTTTGAAATTTAATAAAGTTTTACCGTCTGTTTTGTATTATGATTGTAATCAAAATTGCTCTTTATTTTTAGTTAGTATTGTTCTTGCCTGCTCTCTGTAGAAAGATGGGTGTTCCATATTGCATTGTAAAAAACAAATCCAGGCTTGGGCGTGTTGTTGGAAGGAAGACATGCACATGTCTTGCTTTGAGTGGTGTGAACCCGTGAGTATTTGCAATAATTTTCTTTTAGAGTATTAAATATTTTCATATTTTTTTTTTCAAAAATGTTACAGAATTAAGAAATTTAGTTAATAGAAAATTGTTTAAAGACTGACTATATCTCAAAATTATGTTAAATTAGTTATTAGCATTAACATAAGTTGATATCTAGTAAATTCCTTATATTATGATGCTTCTTAACTTCTAAAATACACTTAATTTCTGGTGCTTTCAGCATCTCTTATTTCATTAGAAGGTTGCTATTCTGTTGAGGTTATTTCCGGTTTTAACTTAATGGTAAGTTCTCAATGGTACATTGTTGAGACTCAAAAGGTAGTTGTGATTTCTTCTCTAATTCTGGCTCTGTTCTGCTAACCCATGGTCTAGTTACTGTTCATCCCTGCTCTTAGCAGAGAATCATGTTAGTAAATGCCCCTTAGGCTTGCTTAAGCCCTTCATAGTCCCATTCAACAACTTGAGTTGCCAAAATTCTATTGAGATATGAGGGTCTTTTCATGCAGATATTCAAGACTACTGGCCAACCTTACATGCAATTTCAGTGTTTCCTTATCCTCAGGCATCAAAAAGATGCTCTTTAAAGCATTTTGTTGCTTTTTGACATTTTATTGTGCTTTCTATGCAAGATCTTCTCTAAGTGAGGTTCGACTGTGTAGAGGGTTAAGATGCCACTAGAAAAATGGAGTAAATTGGGATTTAAAAAAAAAAAACTAGGATAAAGTAGGGAAACTTTTAAAAAATGTGGATAATATAGTTAATTTTAAGTGTTTTAGTTTTCTTTCTCTCAAAAGAAGGATAATCTCTTTAGATTGCATGAATAAAAAAATCAGTCACAGTTTCCAAAAATGAAATACTATTCTCAATTGTGTAATTCTAATATATAGTAGTAAGCTATAAAAGAATACTAAAAAAGTTTTTCTTCCTGATTCTTTGCTCATAACAATACATGTGATTAGTGAAATTCTTTTAGCATATTTTAAAATTAGAAAAAGTAGAACCTTGTTCCTTTAGAAATAAAAAATGCATGTGAGTGTTTAATGATTTTAAATTGTTTGATGACTTGCCAAAGTGCACAAGTATAAATGCTTCCTATTTATTGAAGAAAAAAATTATAAATGTCTTAAGAAACAGTGTTAATTTGTTTATACAAAATCATATTGTGTATTTAAAACACACAATATTATGCAAATTATTTCATTATTATATTGAATCAATAATAAATGTCTTAACCTTTAATGCGCATAAGTTTAAATTTTCCGAATTTTTAAAAAAGATCTAATTAATTTGTGTCTATAGGGTCTATGGAGAACAAAAATACCTTTAAAAAATGTATAAGTGATTATACCCCACTGTGAGTGGTGGTTTCGGAGTGAAACCACCGCACACTTATGACATTTTTTTTTTTTTCTGATAAATAATGAAATTTTTGAATTGGTTTTGAAACACAATTATTCATTTATAGAAATACAAAAAAAAATATCTATGAAAATTATATATACAATCTTACGACACGAAAAAAAATTATAAAATATAAAGTTAAAATTTTTAAATTAACCTTTTAAAAACTTAGAAAATTATATTATTTTAGCGAATAGTTTTAACATAACCAGAAAATAACTGCTAGCTAATACAAAAAGAATGCATCTGAGCTAGAATTTCAGCCTCCCTATTCCTATAAACAAAGTTATAATTGAAGTAATCAATATAAACAAATTCTTCACTTACAAAACACATGGCTAAACCCCAATAAATTATTCCCCTCTTGATTTACTGAGACGGAGAGGCAAAGGAAAGGAGAAACATCTATTTCTTTAAGTGGTTGTTGAAAGAGAGCAACCACCTTGCTCACATGCTCTAGATGCACGGCAGTATTTCTTTTGAAACCACCTAAGAAAAAGTCAAATTTGATTAACTTTTCTTTCGCTATTTGATTTGAAAAAAAATTTCTGTTAGATGCCTACATACAACATACTAATAGGCACATTTAATTTTTTGTTGTTGTGTGTTTGATGAAAAAAATTGAATAGAAAATATGCAAAAACAGCATCATAAACGATGCATGCATTTTTCTGAAGGTAAGAATTAAATCAAGTAACGTGCTGACATCTACAGGCTATAATTAATGATGAAATAATCTTTTGCAACCTTTGGTTTCATTCTGGAGCCACTGCACGGTTTCGCAGTGAAACCACTGCGCATTAAAGGGTTAGATAATTTCGAGGCATGTTTTAATTAAACGTATTCCTTGCATGTATCTATTCCTCGATAATTAGTGAATACATTACATATGTATCATATCTGTAAAAAGTGCTGAAGGTTAACCAGTGTTGAAGGTGTATGTCTTATGGAATGAAAAGGTTATGCTTTCTGTTTGTAAGGCTACAATATCTCCAATTTCTTTTTGATGGTTGAATAAGTCATGCTTGTGCCATTGTTGGTAATTGTAATAAGGTTATATAAGGAATATTTATTTTTTTAATAGACCATCTAAATTTATTTATTTTGTCAAAAAAAATTGGTGTTTTTTATTTTTGTAAACTTTATGCATCTAGCGAAATTCGTGTAATTTGTATTGTTAATTGCAGTAACATGAAGGGATAAATTGATTCAAAGAAATGTTTCGGTTTAATAGAAAATGAAGTATCTGCAATTTTAAACTGGCTGGTACTACTGAATGATAGTAGAGTAGTTGTTTGTAGAGGATTAGGCTATGTGCTTTTGATTTTTTCTTTTGAAAATGTAAATGTTACTACTGTGTTTTAGTATTAAACGGTAGAATTGTCTGATTCCGCTCTGTAATTTCTCGTTTGACTTATCAGCTCACAATTTTTTATACTGACATTGTTTTTTCCAATACTTGTATTATAATTTTACACCAAAATTGTGTATTTCTGATGAATTTTGAATCCTTGAAAACTGATTTGTAGTTTTGTTTGGAAAATCGGAACTAAATTTTAAAGAAATTGGATAATTTTATTTATACATAAATACTTTAAAAAGTGCTATTCTGGAAGCCACATTAATTATGGCAAATACTTGATTAATTACTAGCTTACATTGGAAATTTGCTGTTTTAACTCTATATAACTTGAAATGAAACACAAAAGCTATTCTAAAGGCTGTTTAATATTCTATCATCTATCATGATTTTATTTTTAATATCTATAAAAATATTTTTTGTTGCAGTGAAGACAGAAATAATTTAAACAAGTTGATTGAATCCGTGAAGACCAACTTTAATGAAAGAGCTGAAGAGGTAAGGAATGAGACCATTTCAATTTTAAGAGGACTCCATCCTCACCAGTCTTCAGAATTAGAACTCTTATCATTCATTGCTTGAGTTTTAAATGTATTAAATCAAATTTTGTAGTTATTTAATTATGTATCAACATTTTTATACTTAATTGTTTTAAGTGGTTTTTAAATTTTAATTTTGAAACCATGTTTCAGTAGGCAGATAAGAATACCTATTGTTTTATTTGCAATAAAATTTTTTTAAAGATAACTCTATTCTGACCTTTTTGCTATATATAGACTTAAGCTGTACTTTTAACTTCATTTTCCCTCTTATATTCTTATATTGAATACATATAAAATTGCACTGTATGATCACTTGGGGAAAATCTAATGCTATTGGTTTCTTACTGTTATAAATATTTTGAAATAATAAAAGTAATTTCATAATTCATTTATTTCAGAGTGCTTATGGATTCCCTCCTCTTTGGGGGGGCAGCCACTCCCCTGATAAATATTTTCCTTTAAAATTACTGCAATTTGAATCATTTTAACTATCGATACACCATAAAATCTTTTGTTACTAAATTTCAAGTATGGAAAATCTAATGCTTAAATGGTTAATTTTTTTTTGATTTGGAGATATGAATGCTTATTTAATTTATTTATTCAATTAAAATATGCTCACTGTTCATTAAATTATTTCTCCTGTAGATACGAAGACACTGGGGTGGTGGCATCTTGGGTGCCAAATCCGCAGCACGTATCAACAAGATTGAAAAGGCTAGAGCGAAGGAACAAGCCCAGAAAGTGGGTTAAGGAGGTTGTCAAATGTGAAATAAAAAATGAACTTTTCCACATCTTGTTGTAGAGTATTAATTATTTCTGTTCTATTTACTTTGTGAAGAACAAACGATCACAATCGTAATGAATAGTGTCACGGTAAGCGTATTAATGTAGGAATCATCTTTAAACCCTTAAGAAGAGAAAAATTCTTAATTTTCTTACTAAATAAAAAAATATTTTTTCTAATCCATTAGTGAAAAGCATACTAATTCAACACGTGTTGAGAAATTTTTTAAGGACCTTTGCATTCTTTTGACAATGAGCTTTATTGTAAATTGATATACTAGAATTGTTATTCTGAAAGGACAGTATGAATATGCTGTGTTAATTCTGTTACAGTGCAAATAACATTTGATTTTTAGTGTGTTAGATGGTAACTTTTGATTATCAGAAAGTAAGAATAAGGCAAGATATATAGTCAATACAGACATGGAAGTTTCTCTAAAAACACAAGGCTATATATGACACTAAACTGTGTTTCAATTTGTTTTGGAGTTATCTATTGAATGATCAGTGAAAGGGTTTTAGCATTTATATATATATATATATAAAATATAATATGCACTGTCCCTAATAAAAGTATATCAGAATTAATAAGCTGGATAATGATATTAAAAGCAAGAATTGGTGAATAAAAATGAATTGTAACCACTTGTTTGCTTTAACCAGAAAATTATAATTTTGAAAATATATATTAACGTACTTTTATATTTAATTAATAATAAAAGGTTTATAATTTCCAAACAACTTTTAGTTTTTTTTCTTTCAATTTTAAAGATTTTCTTCATTAATACACGGTATTAAGCCATTGAAGTTGGATATTAGAAACTTACTTAGAAAGCATTTCTCAAGTTTTTAATTTGATGCTTAGTAAATAGTTTTGAGCATATTTCTGCACAAGAATTTTAATACTGTGTTTAATGTTGAAGAATAATTTATTAAACTGCAAATCAAAAAATTGTTTGGTGAATCACATTTTGCAGCTGTTAAAATTGTGAAAATATAAGCAGTATATTTATTATTTTCAAAAGAAGGAAAAATTGAGTAAAAAAATGAATCGAATGTAGAATTCCTTCTATATCTCTTAGAAAGACTAGACATTTCTGTGCAAATTTTTATTTGGAAGGCGTAGCATTAAACAAAGGATAGTGTAAAATTCATCCTCTCCCGTTATGAAATTAACTTGAAAAAAAGTGGTTCATTATTTTATAAATAAGCTTGTATTGCATGTAGTATAATCAGAAATGTGAAATATTTCAACATTTAAAAAGATGAATTGTATTTTGACGTTAGAAGATTATTAGTCATGTTGGGCGGTGTGTTCGAGTAATCAGGTCATTATCCTGTTTACAATAAATATCTCATTTGGTGGCATAAATGCAATTAGGAATATAGAGATTGCATTTCGTATTTCCATTAATGATAATAAATGTATGCTTTTCATTATATTTCTTATGCATCCATAAACAGAAAGGTAATATTAAATCAAGCTTAAACCAGAGTTGTTAAACATTTTATTTTTTATTACTATGTTTAAATATTTGTTTCATCCATTAATACTGGATTATTTCAAGATCTATTTTAATTATATATATGCAATATACCACTAGCTCATTTTATTGTTAAATAAATAATGAAAGCAATCTATCACTACCTGTTTTAAATTGAAAATTTCTTTAACTCTTTGAATGCTGTTTGACATGTTGCTTGCCAATGGAAACTTGAAACAAAAAATTTGTATTAAAAATTTGAATGCATGTCATATACTTTTTAGAATTTTAAAAAATGATACTGTTAAAATTTATTTGAGATTATTTTAACTCTGAATAAGTTAAATGTGCTTATAAAATTTTGCCCGTTAAATCAATACCTCCTGAAGTACCTTTTTAGGAGGTGTTGGTCAAATGCCCAGTATTGCTACATCTGTGCAAAATAAAATTTCCCTCCCGAGTTCATTGCTTTTATTACTGAGATTTAGCTGATACCCGCCCGCTTCGCTGAGCATTCTATTAATTTGAATGTGAACCTGGACTTCTTATGTTAGCAAAATGGATATTTAATGTCGGGAAATGTGTCAGTCAGTGAATCTGTCATACACAAATTTCCATAGCACCCATGAGGCACTCTGTAATGGGATGTGTCCCCGTTATTTAACGTGATGGGAGCCCCAGTAGGCTAACACCACAAAAATTGCCAACTTAAAACTAATGATATATTATGATTTTTTTTAAAAAATTACTAAATCAAGTTTTTTAATGAATTATAATCATTGATTTTTAATATATATCAATTTTTATAAATAACATTTTTATTTTAAAAATTGATAATTGTAATGAAAATTCATTACAATTTATTTCTTATAATGATAACATTTTATTTTCTTGAAATTTATAATAGCCGTTAAATGTATATAAAGCTCTACACAAATATAAAATTCTCAAAATTTCTGGTTGTAAAACGATGAAAGCCTCAGATGAACTTAAAACACGTCACATAAAATTGACGATGAGAAAAAGTCATTTTGCAAATCTACGCCAGCTACTCTGCCTTTGAGCTTTATTGATAATCTTAATTGCTTTTATTACTGAGATCTTGGCCTTTACACAATTTTGGAGGGTTAAAGTTGCGCAACATTATTGGTGTACCAATTTTCAGAAAAAGGATATTAAGTGTGTGTAGAAACTCCACAGGAAGGAGAACAGTGTCTTCTACTTCTATTACTGTATCCACAGATTCATACTTCATCTCTTCAGTTGTTAGATTTTCTAGCAGAAAGGCATTAATTCTATCAGGTGATTCGTCTGTTTGGAGTCAGTATTGCTCTTTCTTACATCCTCGACAAAGTGTCGATTGCGTTACGTTGAATATTTGGGTTTATCCTATCATTCAAAGTTTTTAAATTACCCACAATATCACAGAGGTTTTCCGGAATATTGATCTTTCCTTCTTCTTTGGACCGCTACCGATATCCATCAATGATTCCGAAAATTCCTTTGCTCTCAGGTGATTTTGAAGAGAGACTTTCACAATCACTTATAAGGACATAAAATTGGAAGATTTTTCAAACTGGCTTTAATTTCATCTGCGCTCGTCCTTCGCGGCGACAATGAGAGGGGGGGAGGCAATTGTCCCTCCGTTAGCAAGAGGTTTAGAATTCCGTCGGTAAAAATCTTTATTGATTTGGAACGTAGGTGGGGGGTGAGTTTGGTATTAACAAATATAATATTTAAAATCCATCTTAGAATTACTGTTTTATAAAGAATCGAAGTATCCGAGGAATGATTTAAGTAGACAGAATGACAACGTTCGACAAATTGCCGACAAGAACTGATGAATACAGTTTTCGAAAATTCTCTGAGAGTCGATTAAGCAAAGTAGGTCGACTGAATGTCGCACATAAAAGGGAACTGTCATGTATTCAACCTATAGTTAGCCCTATATTCGGCATAGTAACCGACGAGCTGAAAAACGCCACATTTTACCGAATATTTTTTGGCGGTCGACTAAGAAATTGAATCGGTGGTTGTTAAAATAAGAAGCAAACAGAGATTCTCGTATATTTAGCCCATAATTTTCATCACAGTTGGCAGAAAAGCCAACGAGACGAAAAAGTGAATAAAATACCGTATTTGAAAAAAGAAAAATTTCCCCCTTTCTTTGACTTAAGAAATCAATGCAATGGACTCCGGTGGCATTTACGTTGCATATAGCAATAAAAGCGATAAGATGGCAGGTAAATAAATTTATAATTTGCCGACTCTTTTTGATTGGTCAAATGAAACACATATGCTACAGATGTTGGCGGAGTTTATATATATATATATACACTCATCTACACAATGCGCTAAATTAGTCGATCTAAGTATTCACTTAACTTGTTCATGAATTAGCGCCTCGGTTTATTTAGATTTTACATTCTATATTATAAATGCAAAATGGAGTACAATTTTTCTTTTGCCAATTACACTGCATTAAAAATTGTATTGTTCCAAATACTTCTGAATGTTTAATGCTCTTTGGATAAAGTGTCTTAGAATAAAAAAAGTTGTTCATATAATATTTATTAACAATATTGTTACGTTTTTTGCGTAGCGGGTTCGGATTAAATGGACTTTACTTAAGGACAGCACAAACAAATTTATTTACAACTATTTTATTACAGCTTGATATAGTAAAACTTCAGATAAACACAAACCAACAGTCACTTACAGCGTAAATGCGTCTTACGCACAATAAAAACAGATTGCAAAACAGCTATCGTATACCACAGTAGGCAATAAGCCACAGCGAGATCAATTATACTACGTTAACAGCACTAGATGGTAGGGTTGACGGGGTACCTAGCCTCGGCAGGGGCTTAACCCCAGTAATAACGTTAACAGCATACGGCTACCTGTCCGTTATAAAGCCGACCGAGTGCGCGCCCCAAAGCTCGCAATGCAACGGGGCGCTTCATGTATTATTCAGAGGCTACCAGACTATTCCTTTCGCCAAACCAACCCGGCTGGCGCGCAGCTCCTCGTCAAACGTTGCCAAATTTCATTGAATAAACCAAATCTTCTTTCAAATCCTTCAATTCAGCAGATCCTTAAATGGCAAAGTAAAAAATTAAGATTTTAATTCATTAAGGGTTATAAAATATTATAACAATTCAATTTTTTCGATACTATGAAATCAAACCAGTTTTAATTAGGGATGACGAATATTTTAGAAACGGTTATTACGTAACGAATATCAAAAAATCACAAATGTCAGTGATCAATACTTTTCAAAAATGGGTGTGATTCAAATCACTGGCACGTTCTTATTGGTTGATATTTCGATTTCAGATCTTGGATTACGATAGAAAGTAACAATCGATACTAACTCTCCAATGGACGCTCTCGAAGCAGATTTCAGTCATGCATTGGGAAATTAAATAGTTGAAATAGAGCAAATATTTTGCTTTCATTGTTGTAACATTTTCAAAACGCATGCTGACATATTTGCAAAATGAAAACCGCTTTTTTGTGAACACGTCCAATGGTGATGCAAGTAATTCTAGCACTTCCATATTCAAAGAAATATCTTCTTGAGATGATATAATGTGGCAAATATCAATTACATCACTCACAGATGATGCTATTCGACTCACTGGTGGTAAATAATCTATGCAGTCTGGTAAAGCATAATTACTTGAAGATGATTGCAAAATTAAATTATGCATACTTATCTCTTTTACCAATGATGAATCTACGGTATATTTCTGTTTAAGACTCAATGCACGTTTTCTAGCTTTGCTGCCAAAACTTTCAGTAACCGCATCTAGTCCTTCAGTGTAAGTTTTCGGAATTGGTTGAATCTTACTATTTAACATCTGCAATTTCGCTTTCATTCGAAATACAACACAATCATATAATTTCATTTTTCCAGATCTCTTATCCCGCACACCAACAAAATTGCGGAGAGACGAGACATTACAATTTCCTACATAAGTTAATCGTCCATTAGTAGCAACAAGATTTCTGCTAACTTCACATTCTATTTTCTGCTCAGATGTACCTTTCTTGAAACATTGAAAGTGCAGTTCGCATGGAGTATCTGTTTTCATTTCACCATTTGAAAAATGTGTAATAAACAGAGGAACACGTTTTTCTCTCTTATTGTATATTTTTAATTTACAGCTATCACTTTTCCCGTCTTCTTCTAATTTAGGCAACATTATTCTATAATGGTTTTTTTAAAATCTCTAAAAGAAAAGATTAAACATGAGAATAAAATTAAAATCTGCTTTCTTTAAAAAAAAGAAAGAAAAGAAACAAAATAAAAGGAATGAAGGTGTGTACAGCGTAGAGATATGTCGTTCACGAACGATCAAGTCCATACATACGAACGGGTCATCTGAGTGAACGAACTGAATCGGGTCGCCATTTTCTGGATTTGTCTTTCATTCGCGAACGACAGTACGGACGCTCCTTTTTCAGTTCACTAACTGTGTGGACTTGGTTATTCCATTTCGCGAACAACTGTGTGGAACTTGCTAATTTTAATTTCATGTAGGGATGACAAATATTTTAGAAACGGTTATTACGTAACCAATATCAAAAAATCACAAATGTCAGCGATCAACACTTTTCAAAAATGGGTGTGATTAAAATCACTGGCACATTCTCATTGGTTGTTATTTCGATTTCAGGTCTTGGATCACGATAGAAAGTAACAATCGATACTATCTGTCCAATGGACGCTCTCGAAGCAGATTTCAGTCATGAATAGGGAAAGTCCCTTACCCACTGATGCTCTTTCTTGGAACAGACCTCCCACAAATAGTTGTGGCTGGCGGTGGGACCTTTGATCACACGCAGAGAGGTTCCTGTTTCATAAAGAGTCAACTCTCCCCATCGCTCGAAGCTATACGCAGCTGGTCTCATTTTTCGAAAACTAGATTTCTTCAGCATGTATTTTCAAAGAAAAATATTAATTTGGGTCTTTAAACAAGTTTCTGACGATATTCAATGCTTGAAAAAAACTTCAAATGGATTTATATTCATTCTTAACTGGATATAAATACCCTAATTACTAAATTTCCTAGATTGAAAAGATTTGATATTAGGATAATAAAATTTTCTGTTTCTTTTTATCATGAGAATTCCGCAGCTCTGAAGGATTTTCCAGTTTTTAAAGATAGAATTCTGGCTTATTATAAAGCTGTTTTAAAAATAAAAGAAATATTTAAAATTAATTGCCAATGATAAATTTCTCTTCATTGATTTATAAAAACATTTTGGGAAAGAATAAGCACAAAAATTCATGCAAATTTAAATACTTTTTTAAATTTTATAACAGAGAATGTAAAGGCTTTCATCACTTACAATATATCAATAAATTTGTTTAGATATCATCAATATTATGGCTGGCAATATGATAAAGAAAAAAAATGCTTCGTTTGTTAAAATTTCTTGGATTTCAGAATTCATCGGGAAATAATTTATAATGTTCCCATTTAAGATATTCTTTTACTCTTTTTGCTTTAATTGATTTTCTTTAAAATACTTTTTATTGGAATGAGCTTAAATAAATTAATAATTAAAATAATATTTCTTCTGCCTTTTTTTTTTCTTTCTTCTTCAAGATGTTTTAAGTGTATATAAAAGAGAATTGATATCATTAGAATCAAAAATTTAATCTCATGAATTTTCAAAAACGCCATTTCAAGAAAATATCTGTAACGTATACTGAGTCTTATTCAATCTAAACTTAAGACCTTTTAACCCCTTGACATACGAATTTGTTTTACTTAAATTGTTATTTTAATTAGATGACGCATACTATCTTAAATATATATAGTTATCTTCATTCATATAATAATATAACGAGCATTTGAGATGTTGAAGCCTTTCTAGGAGATTATTTTCATTTTTAAATGCTTAATCCTGTTCACTTAGTTGCAGGCTTAAAACTGAAATAATTCGACGCGCGTGTTAGACATGTCAATGTTTACGAAGGGGTTAAAAAATCGTATGGAAATTTCTGAACGTAAAAGATGATAAATTGCTGAATGCAACCTGCCTTTCGATTATAAGTCATGCATACTCTATATTCTATTGTCTAGATATTATTTTTAGTAAAATTATATTTTATGTTTTCAGATAAAGTTTTAATAAAAGAAATGGATAAAAACTATTTTTTTAAAACCATAAATTTCCTTAATTGTAAAATATAGATTATCAAAACTAAAATACCTTCAAATTGACATTCTTATACATTCAAATAAATTCTGCATTTTTAAGAAATCCCTATTGTAACATTTTTAGCCGTGTTTCACAGAAAGCGTTTGAAAAAATCGGTATTGCGTAGGAAGGATATAGATAAATGCGTGTTTGTGTCTCTCAAAAAATATATACTTTTAGGAATTAAAAAGTAATATTTTGAGCAAATGGAATGGCTTGAAATGTTAAATTCTAAACTTATAGCCGATAAAAATATCTTAAAAATATTTTATAATGAAAATAAAATTTATAATGTAATGATTTAAAATGAGCCAATTTCTACCGATTAAAAAAAAGCTGTATACCTTAACATAATTACTGAGCCAAATATCAAATTTGCTGAATATTCTTTAACGATAATTGCTTTTCTAAATCAGAGAGAAGGGGGGAATTCGCTTGAAGTCTACTAATATCTTCTCAACTCGAAATTAATAATAATTGACATTACTACTCTAAAAAAAGGAAGGTAATCGATTTTGTTGGGTCACAAGTAATAACTATTTCATTCTGAGAGTTTGTTATTGATTAAGAGCATATATAAAAAATTAAGAGATTTAGCGCAAAAATTGCAAAGCTTTCTCAAGTATTAAACAAACATATATATACATCAATCAAAATTACTAATTTAAATACGTCATGCCTTTTGTTTTGGCACTCATGTATGTATGTGTAATTCTTAGCTGTCTTATGAGTACAAACATTTCCACACTAAATTATTATTCGCAAAAGAAATTGTTTTGAAGAAAGACTGAAATTAATTTTCAAATTAAATACACTTCATTTTTGGAGAACTGATGCCTTCTTAAATAATATAGACGAAAATATTTAAAAATTTAAATCAATTTTCTTTAAAACATGTCAGTTTTTTCTATAAGAATTAAGATTTAAAATGTGAAGGCATTAGAAAAGTATTATTTAAAATGAAAATTCATTCAGATACTTTTCCATTTGTTTTTCAAAGTGTGTTAAATATGAAACAAAGCAATGTTCAAAATTCCTATTATTTAAAATTGGTGCGTGGGTAAAAGGTTTACTGGAAATTAGTAAATGTTTTGTGCCTGGGAGGTCCGTCTATCATTCGCCCTCTTCGTGGGTTCACATCGCATTTTACCTCCTTTTAGGACTCCATTTCCGGGAAAAACTATCTGAAGAAAAAGATCAATATCTTTCTTTTAAATAGGCAATTACCGAACACTTGCGGAGAATTGAATAGGTTTTTTCTCTATGACTCTTTCTGATATTTCCAGTTTTATTTTGTTTTCGGCTTATTGCATCTTTAACCCTCTCGATGCCAACCGGGCGTTTTGGAAATTTACCCCCAAACCTCCAAGTCAGTCGGTTTGGGGCGTTTGTTTTCGTTTTAGGGGAGATGGCTTTTAAAAGCGGCTGATGTGGTACGCACTGCAGGAGATTCGTTTTATCACTGGCTAGCGCGGCTTTTTCACAGATGATTCCCCTGTGACTTAAGGCGGTAGAGGTGGGGAGGGACTCACAAAATAAGTTGTTTGCACAATGTTGTGTTTTGAAAGGGCTTTAAGTTTCTATTTCAACGTGTTGCTATCTCAAAATTCGTAAGATTTTATGGCTACTTATAAAGAAGTTTTCCACAGAGATGTTCTCTGTTAACGATGAATGATATGTAAGCATTCCGAAACGTAATTTTTTTCCTTCGGATAAACATTATAAGCTCGTTTTAAATATTAATACTACTATAAAGGTATAAAGAAAAACTATTGCATTTACTTTGTGACCTATTTACATAGTAACTTTCTCAGAAAACGAGTAGAGACTCTTGTTACTGTGGAGGACAATCGTTTTATATTTCTAGCTACTAAATCTATCATGAAACGGTCGTCAGAAGTTTAAATGCCGGGGACAAACGACATCTTTCAAACAGCATTATCCCCCCCCCCAAAAAAAATAATTAGATTTTACTTTCCCCGTCCTTAGAGTGAGATAAGCTTTAAAAATGGTGCGTTCCTTGCCCGAATATCATTCTTCAAATTTTTCTTCAGTTGTGAATTTCTACTCTTTAATATACAAATTGTGAATCGTTTTTTTATCAGAGTAATTTTTTATTAAAACAATTTTACCTTTTTAAATTAAAACAATTTTACCTGCTACTGAAGTGACAGTTATCTGTTAAACGAAGATGATGGTTGCCCAAAAAATAATGTTTTAGCTGTTTTGATGTTTTACATTTTCTTGAATTTCATTTATTTTTCTTGCTTCATTGTAAAATGAAGTTTTAAAACTATCACATCTATTTCCTGCTTTATTTTGATGTAACAAAAAATTAAGCAGTAACATATGTCATTTTATCTACTATTGACAAACGATTGTTTTAATGACATTTTAAGTTTTATGAAAAATAAGGAATTTTTTTTGTAGATATTTGTTCTAACATTTATTTCAATGATTGAAATGTGATTTATTAAAATTTGTGCGTGATACACTCATGCGTAAATTTATGGAAACTTAATATGGAACGTTTGTTCTAAAATTTCATTTTATTTCATTGTAATTAGATCTTGTCTTAACAATAAATTAAATAACATTTTAAAATCCGAAATTATGCTTGAAAAATTTATCATGACGGTTTATACCAAAAGAAGTAATATTTATGACAAACTAAAGCAAAATGCTCAGACTAGAAACTGAAGGAATATGTTTGCGATATATATTTCACTGAGTAATTTTTTCCCCTAAATTTATTGAGCAATTCTTAATATCAGTATTAAATAATGTTTAAAAAATGTTATTTGATTTATCGAATTGCTTTTATAGATAAGATAGAAATATTTTTAAATATATATTTATCTCACACTCCTTTTCGATTATTTAATCAGAAACAAGAATGTATACGCTTTCGGAAACAAAACATGAAAACATTTTAAAAAATTTAATTGAAGGTAAAGACTTTTTGTATTACGATTCAAAATTCAAAATAATATTTTATATTCAAATATTCAATGAGAGTAACAATATATATTAAATAAAGTTGATACTGACAGCAAAAAGTAAAAGAATTCTCAACTGAATGTTAAAAGAACAAATTTTAGAAGTGTCTTTCAAAAGGCGCTTGTTTTCACATTTTTTTTAAATTCAAGGTATGCTTTCATTTTAATATTAAATAAAGATTTAAAACATTATCTCGTCTGTCACTAAGTTGAATTGACATCTGTACCATGTAAAAAATATTCTAATTGCATTCATTTATACAATATACACGTCGCATACTATTATAATGTAAAAGAAATTGCCTTCTAATATCTATATTATTATTTAGTTTTGACAATACAATATTGTATTAATATTTTAAAAGTATATCGGGGAAAATTAAAAAAAATTATAATGTTTTTGAAATTGGCATTAATGCCAGTTTTTATTTCAATGGTTTGAAATCTAATATAAATTTTCTAAAAACTATTTTTGAAATTATATTGTAAAAAAAAATTGTCAAATATTTGGCGATGAAAAAAATACCCCATAAAGTCGATGAACGAAACGTTTCACGCTAAAAAGCATCAACACATTAGAACACTTCGACCGGTTGATAATGCAACTCCTTCTCGGAAAACCACAAAGCAATAACTCAAAGGGGAACTGTGACAGATTTATTACTTCGGACCCCAGGAAGTAACTGCCCCTCAGCTTGGAAGAGCCAATGTCTTCCAGAGACACCCGAGAAAGTCTGGATGTTAAAGGGAGTGCTTTTTGAAAAGGGCTTGGGGGTTAAAGAATTAAAAGCTGTAGTTTTAAATAAAAAAAAATTGTTATGAGACTAATTTTATTTTATTATTTACTAAATTGATAATTTTTAAGAATCTCTTTTTTGAACCGCTGGTTAATATATTTGATTCATTAATCTTCATTGTATTATTGTAAATTTTAATTCAAAATGTTCTCAAAACATAATTTATCTGACTTAATGTGAAAAAAATAAATGAAGTTAAAATACGAAGTCGCTGGAGACTATGCGATTTTATGCAAAAAAGAAAGCTCATAAAATATTCTGAAAATCGTTTCAAATGACATTTGGATGGGCACTAGGGATTTTTTAACTGATTAAAAATTTTATTCCAGGCAATGATATTGATTATTAAACTTGTCTCTTATTGTATAATTCCATTTGTTATAATTTGAATTTTAATACCGTTCTACATCTTATAAGTCTTACTTAGTTATTATTTTATTGTAAAATCAAATTATTTTCTTCTTTATTTTTATGAACACAAAAGAATATATGTATTCCCTTATGACAATGCATTAGGAAATTTAACCCATAGAAAAATTGTAAAAATGTTAAACGTACAAGCCCTTCTACGGTAAACTTGCAGAATAGTGTAGTATAATAAGACTATTAATAAAAAAACTTTTTAATAAAAAACTTTTAAAACCTCATTTTTCTGGAGGTCACGAGAAGCAAACTTAGTATTCACAATATTTTACTATGAAGAAATGTGATATTTTAATGGCAAAGTAAAAAATTAAGATTTTAATTCATTAAGGGTTATAAAATATTTTAACAATACTATTTTTTCGATACTAGGAAATCAAACCAGTTTTAGTAATTCTTAAAAATGCACATACACAAGTAGGACAAGAAATAAATTCCTTCCCCCCAAAAAATTATGCAAATATATACATTTTTTGTTTTGTTTCAGGAAATAAATAATTCTCCCTAATTTTGAGAAATAATTTTACCATTATATGAAGTAAAAAATGTTTTAATAAGTTAAAAAAAAATTTCAAAAAGTTCAAAAGATCGGACACGTTTAATTTATAACAGCTAGAACCTCATCAAAGTAAAAATTACAAATATATTTTTTAAGCAAGTTTTATGCAGTGTTATGCATAACAATTGAAAAACGATTTCCAATTCCTACAAAAAATTACTACGTTTTGAAATTATAAGGTAATTTTAAAGAAAAGAAGAAAAAAAAAAAAAAAAAAGATATATTCTGACAAAGCGAAAATACGACGCGATAAGCAACAGTGACGCTGTTTCCAGGTGGCTGGAATTAATTTTTATCTATTGTCCAGAAGGGGAAAACAATATCTTTACCAAATTTGTCACACTTAAAAGTTGTTAACAATGTAGCAAATATTAAACAATGCAGGAAATGGAGAAATTTAATTATAAAAGAATCTTCTTTCAGAGCAATGGATTAATATATTACGTCATCCATTCTTTAAAATTATATTTAAAGCATGCATTTTAGAAAAAAAAATTTAAATATTTTTTTTCAGAATTCAAAAACCCGATAAAAATGAATATAAATATAAAATGAATGATAAAATGAATATGGTTATGCTTTGAATAATCCATCCATCCAATGATTATTTCTAATTCTATACAATAAAGGAATGATTTCTTTTACAACGATCTTTGAAATCACATCCATAAAGCTATGCATTTTGTATAAGAAATATTTACACAAAAGCTTTTTTCCCCCAAAATATGTGAAACAAAAATGAATATAAGATCTCTTTATTGTATAATGCGTAAAAAATAACCAACCAAATATTTTAATACACAATTAATCATTCTCTTGTTAATGCACCATGAAACCTCATGATAAACACTAGACAATACTTCGTTGTCAAAAACAGTAAAAAATAAAATAGAATTATCAAAAACTGCAATTTGAAATTTAAGTAAAATAAATCGCAATATTGTGTTGATATCTCAGTAATGATAATTTTACTTTGAAATACTGAAAAATGTATTAAATAATAATAATAAAATGTATTCATAAGTCTTAAAAATTAATACACAATAGTTTTATTTTTTAATGAACGGGCCAAGAAGACAATGAAGGAGTCAGTCGATTTCAATTTATTCACGATATTAATGTAAAAACTTTAAGTTGGCTATAAGCAAATGTGTTGTGTAAGAGAAATAAAAAGAGTAGCTGATTCCTTTCAACCTAAAATCGCAAATTGTTACAACTCCCCGTATTGACACTATGCTATCTGAAAACGGCCTGAGCCGGGGCCTCCGAGAAGAGCGTTATCTCTCCTATGGGCCTGGAACAGCAG
>JAOUZG010033470.1:0-32171 GCA_026289955.1 Argiope argentata
AGAAAGCAATTGAAACTGAGGTCTAAATGTTGAATTCATTTTATAGTTATTAGTTACAAGAAATTTTTTTTTCTTGTTGAGTAACTTTTGGAATAATTCATAGTAATATGGCTATACTTTTATCGTGGTCCAAATATTTCTAAGTCCCTATACCCCCTTAATTATTCCAAGCTTGAAGTAGGTATGTCTCTGATCTAAAAGCCATAAGAGTTTGACGCCGGAATATTGTATTAATAATGAGAAATAAAACCCTTGTTTAAAGGTTCTAGGACTCAAACTGTGCACCTACCAAAGAAAGTAGGTCGCTGTTATTCTTTTCTTGCCATACTTTCTTCAGGAGGCAAATTGGTTAAAATTTTTGTATATAATTAAATATTCCGCTTGAAATATGATAAGTCTCTGCTCAAATAGCTGAATGCTATGAATAGAAATGATTTATGCGCATGTGTACAATCTTAATGTCTAAAAATTAAATTAATTTTATAGACATTCTTCGTAAAATTTCCTTTTATGAAGGGTAACTTTTGGAATAAATTATTAAATTTTTATTGAAAATTTATTGTTACTTAAACTGTCCTTATCTTGATGAATGATTCTTCATTTACAGTTATTGGTTTTGATTAAAATCATTTGTCTCTATATACAGCCATGCAAACCTCTGCTAAAGGAACATAATGAAAAATATCTATATCCGCAATTTTCAAGAATAATTTTCTGTACTCTAAACATCTTTTTCTTAAAATGTCTGCATCGGTTCTGCAGTATTTAACAAATTACTTTTAAAAATCCAACCTTTCATTTTTATCTGAATTACATTTCTTACAGAATGATTGTTTTTCTTCTTCAGGCATTGAATCATATCAATTATATTTTACAGGATATCTCTCAATATATTTTTAATTGTTATCAATATTAAACAGATGAGAAAAATAAACTTTTGCTGTCCCTTCTAGTCCAAACAATTTCGTAAATGTTCTATAAGAATTCAATGTAAAAATTGAGGATATTGATAAACCCTATTATAACCATCAACTTTAATGTATATGATTTTTTCCTTGTTGCATATTAAATACTTTAATTTTATTTTCAAAACGATACTTGGCTATATACTAGAAATCAATCGTTCAATAGATTATAATGTACTCCATCAAATGGCCATTTAACATAATCATCTATATTAGTAAATATAGTATTTTCTTTTTATATCTTGATTTATAACAATATTGAGTTTATGATCTCCTGTCTCTTGGTATTCTGATGTTAATTAGGTGTGTGCCGAAAGTAAAAATCTTATTATTAAAATTAAAAAAAATAGAATTTAAATATCTATGAAAGGACTAGCTTAAAACACCCACAAACCTTTTGATATGTTTTCAACATCCGAAAACAAGTGTTTTTCTGTATAATTTAGTTTTTTACATGTTTCATACCATTTATTAAGTTCATTAATTTTTAGCTAATAACTTTTCTTACACCTACTGACATTTTCTTTTAAAACGTTTCATTTGATTAATCGTTTGCGTTTAAAACAACTATAGTCGCATAATTTTGCTGGAGCACCTTTGTGTGTCATATAACATTTAAGATCGTTACCTTCCCAATTCAAACAATTTTCACATTTTCTACAACTACATTTATGTTCTTCCGTTTTCTTTTCTCTCTATATATTTCTTTTGCATCTTAGACATTTCCATAGTGTGTTCATAGACAGTGCGAGTAGTATATATTTCATGAGCGTTTTTATTTTTATGATTTTTAAAACATTTTTTTTTTACTTCGACATAACGATTTTCTTATCATTAAAGTCATTAAGAAACACTTCAATCTCATTTACAATTTACTCTTTTTTAAAACATCCAGTGCATTTAAAGAGACATTTACGCTGATAATTTCTTCTATAACTCACTTAACAACAATCACAATTATTTTTTCATAAAGCCCTGTAATAGTTGTAATGCCATCAAAGGTATTTATATCCATGTGTATGTATAAAGGTATTGATTTATAAGCACAGCTATAAATTATTTCATTAAAATCTTCTCTGCAAAATATATTAATTTGAATATCAAATAATCCTTTAAATTATTTACCACGATCGAAATTGAAAACAACTACATTAATACCACGTCTCAGATAGTTTAACGGCTAAAGTTTTTTTTGATTAATCTACCTTGCTCATAATATATTATATCATTTTAATTAATATTTTACTATCTAATTGTGCAAATAAATGATCGGGTTGTTGAATACTTAATAAACTAGATTAATATAAACAGCTTTAAGTATTATCATCTTTAATCTGACATATACTTCTTTTATTTGCTATATCTTATTCATTTAGATGCATTTTATTTATAGTTTCACCATTAGGCAATCCAATCACTGTAAAATCAATTTTACAATCAATAATATCCATTTATTTGTATTCTATTTCACGTGTCAATGTTAGTTGCTATAATTTTAAAAATTTCCCTATACGTTTTATATTTTTTAACAAATTTTGATGCATTTTAACAACCTCTTAATAGTGTTTATATTTAATATTGTGTATAGTATTAAACAATTTTTAATCAGAAATATGCCTTTTTTTACAATTTGTTTGTTTTCTTGATGTTTGATGTCTGCTCTAGAAATTTTAACATGAGTGCCGAATCTTAAATGAACACTCTTCGTTTTGCAACTGTTAGCTTATATTCAAACACCTGGACTGACTGACTTTATGAATGGGGTTTTCTCAAAATTTCATAGAAAATTTTATAAACTTGGTGTAAAAACCATACACCATTCTTCTACCTAAAAGCGGGTTTCCGTTATGATTATCACAGACATACTGCCTATGTGTTTTTCGAATTTGGATGTAAAACGTGGAAATTAGTTAATAGCTCGAATTTGAATCTTTTGACAATTACATTATTCGTATTGTGAAAAAGTAAAATGAAATGTTAATTCCCATATATTATTCATTAGCATAGATAGCATCTTCCTGGTAATTTTTAATTAGATGCTATATTTAATTTAAATTTTTCTTTAATATTTCCATTATTTATGACTTTATAATAGAAAAAAAATAATCTAATTAAAATTATCGCAATAGTTAAAAATTCATATGAAATAAATTTTATTATAAAACTACATATACTCTATGAAACTTAATTCTCCTATTCAATTAACGTTTATTTTGGCATAAAAATAAAATTCTACCCTTTTAATAGCAAACTTAATTGGCTTAGAACATCTTTCCGATATTTGAATCTCATCAATCAACGACTTTAGTAAATGAGTTAACTTTTATAACGGAAGAAATAAGTTATTAAAGATAAGAAACGAGTCTATGAGGTCAAAAGAGATGAGCAGGTTCAATAAGAGACTCAATTAGGAATTGACTCGCGAGGTAATGGAAGGAATCAATATTTCAATAAAAACAATATTTTTAGTCTGACATTCATACTCGTTAAAATAAACTTGAATAGTTGATTATTTTCCAAAATTTCTGTCAATGAAAATGAGAGAGAAATCTTTCATTATCAAGCTGAGATTTACTTACATTTTTGGTCCAAATGAACTGAGTTTTTTTGAGAGGAGTTTTCAAACAAAATTAAGTATATCATGAACCACCGCAAATTTCAGAACGGAATTTCGAAAAATGCATACAAATGACTGCTAAGTAGGAATATTGAAAAACTTTGGTTTCAATGTTTTTAAAAAATTTGATAGTTAATTACCGTAATGAAAACTCCGTTAATCAGTTATGTCGATTGGAACAAACCTGTGACCTCGACTCATTTCCATTAACACCAATTTCTAAAAAGTGAAGAGTGTTCGATTTTTGGGTTGACAAATAGGTTACCTCATAAGAGTAAAGTACACCCCGCAATATGGTAAACAAAATTTATGACGGACTGCTAATGGGTATTGTCAAGAAAGTTACCATAAGTTGGCTATGTGATAATTCTCACTAGACTGCTGAACATATTTCTTAAGTTTTACTTAAAAAAAGTATTACAGAAATGTTGATATGAAATATTAAGAGCAATTAAATTAAAAGCATAAGAATTTTACACAACAATCCGATATGATCTAGATATGTTGGAAACAGGCTATCCATTTTTTGTAAAAGAGTTTTTAGGCTATACCTCGTATCCTTAAAAGGATAAACCTATTATTTGGGAAATTTAAATGCAAGAAAAGTGGGTCATTTTAATTTTTACTTAAATAAGTATATTCAAATATCAATAAAATGACTACATGAAGTATAAAAAGAAAATTTTATTTAACAATGACATTAATACATATGGTGAACATATGTCCCGTGTGTAATCAAATAAAAGGGACTGATATGTCTTTCTTATTTAGTACACATAACGCAGCTACTGATAAAGACATCTAAAGCAGGGTACAAACTAACAAAACGTGCACAGACATCACAAAAGCTTACTGCAAAAGTAGTAGTTTTTTTAGGGTAAGAACAAGTAATCTGGCTGGAAAAAGTTGTCAGATCAACATTTAAGTTCTTTCTCTGGCTCTGCGACATCGTTACTAGATCAATATTTAAGTTTGTGAGTGGGCTCTGCAACATCCCGCCTCCCCTCGTAGGACATTGGTCCTACATCCTGAATTGGAAGAGGAGTTATGCGGTTCATGGCTCGTAGGAATAGTCCATTGAAGATTTGCCCCTCAACTACTCGAACACGTCCATAGGATCCAGACATTATCGTCTTTATTCAAGCTATCTTCCACTGTAATGGCCTGAGGTCGTTCTTCAATATGACTAGGTAACCTTCTTTTAAGCTGGGCTGTCGATTCTTCCTTTCTGCTTCTGTTGTAGTTGTTGCAGATACTTCCGACTTCAGCGGTTCCAAAACTTGGATTTAAAGTCCAGGAGATGGCTTCACCTGGAAGATAAACTTACAACAGTATTTTGTTCAATTAAAGATAGTAACGATGACCCAACCAAAAAAATATCCCAGTGTAGATTGGTTGGATCAACGGACAAGGTACTGAGAGGTCTTGAATTCAGTGTCCCTTCAATTTTTACAACTAATGTAGTAAGTCCCTCAAAGTTCAAAATTTTGGTGGATGATGACTTTAAATGATTTTTTCCATCGATTTTATAGTTGCCTCTCAGAGACCGCCAAAGTTGGGTGTAGCTGGAGGTATGAAATTCCATTTGATGCATTTCTCGGCACTGAACCTTGGGATCGAATTGGATTTACATAATTTAAATAGGGGATTCAGAAGAGCATGTGAACCTTTAAAATTAAGTCCCAATCGTCTTGCGATGAATCTTAAAACATGCCATGAATAAACATCTAAAGCAGGGCACAAACTAACAAACGTGCACAGACATTGACAAAGCACACAGCAAAAGTATTCACGTCATTTTTACGGCAAGAGCAATTATTCTGGCTGGAAAAAGTTGTTACCAGATCAAGATTTAAGTTCTTGCGCTGGCTCTGCGACATAGTTGCGGATCAAGATTTAAGTTTTTGTTTCGGCTGTGCAACAAATACCTTACAAATTACAACTTGAAGAGGAAAAAACACACATTTAAAAAAGAAAAGTCAGCCAAACATAAATAAAATAATAAGAGCTTTTTTAAAATTCATAACTACGTGTTAAAAACATTTAATTGAGTACTAAAAACACTTATATTAAGTATAAAACGTTTTAGTTGTACGCTTATAGTTTACAGCAAATACTCCTTGAAAATCAATATTAAATTTACTTTGATGAACCCCTGGGATAGAATCAAAGTTCATTTGGACTCATTAGCTCAAAATTAAGACAATGCATTGATTTCAGAAATTTAACATAAAGCAAATGAATAAATGCTTCAAAATTCTATAGCAGCGAAAACAAATGAGAAACAATTTCTAACTTCCATCTCTAAAGTAAAGATGGTACAGTAAAAATCTTAATAAAATTAAAATAGCTGTTAAATTAAAATATGCACTAAAATATAGAGCATTGAAAATGAAATTTAAGACACATGAATTGCGGCAAAATATATTCTAAAGTTTTCTTTTGTGACTTTTAAAACTCACGATTTCATTGAAAATGTAAGCAATTTATAGGTAAAATTACATAAAAAATATTTAAGACGCGCATTTTCTAAAAATTAAATAATTAGAGTTAATTTGATAATTAAAGGAATTTAAAAGCATTCTACGTCCGTATTCCAATTATAAACTGCATCCATTCGATACTTGCCTAGAAATGAATATCGGTATTTCATTCATGAAAGATAGTTTTTCTAAAGATTACACGATTCGGGTATATATTCGCAAAAAGCACATTGATCCCCATGATGATCAGGCATGGCGATCAAATAGTTTTCACAAATTCAGAGGATTCTTGATTGATTGACCGGCCGAACCAGTCAAGAATCCAAGCCAGAAAGTTTATGTACAAAAGAATTAGAATTAAATAAACTATAAGCTATTTAATACATAGTTCTATAGATATAAAATTAAATTTTTGATACTTTAAAATTTAGAAATTTAAATTTTTCTTAAATTTTTTTTTGAAATATCGTTAAATGGATGCAGTTAGAGAATTAATTTATAATCTTTAGATCATGTTGAAAAATTCTCTGAAAATTAAACATTGAGTAATCTGAGATTTTTAAACTGATTTATTATATAATTTAAACATATCTTTAAACTTCAAAAAAGTAAAACATACAGTGTAGCTCATATTGTAATGTCAAACCAAGCATTTCATCACTTAATTGCAACGCATTTGCAAATGCAAAGGCATAGTATAAGATATAGTTGCCTATCATGATGAACGGAATATCCGGCGTTCTATTTTTCTGTCGTCATAAAATTTTGCCTATGAACATCACAAAATGATTTCGAGGTTTGAAACCTTACTATTTTATATACTAATATAACGATTTCTTGACCAATAAAATACAGAGTACAATATTTGTTTTAATTACTCCAAGAAAGTTTTAGAATAAATAAATCAGAATGAAGCTACAGGTGAGAGGCAACATAAGCGAATCGTCAAATGAACATTTTAAACAAATATCTCATACGAAAAGTTGTAATGCAGTTTTGTTATGCAACCACATCATGTATATTAGCATGTTTATATACAGTTTGCATTAATGCATGATGTGCAGGCAATATCCCTACCTCTCCAGAGGCCGTACGGGGAACTTATTGAAGCAGATAAAAAGCAGTTCCACCTAGCACGAAGCAAAAAATGGCACTTGTTATTGGACACTTGTAAGCAACAAAGGACTCACCAGGGATAACTCATATTGGTCTTTTTACATTAGGGGATAACTAAAGATAAGACCTTTGAGAAAATATCCTTGATATAAAATTTAATGTCTGGAATATTAAAAGAATTCTTCAACGTCAAGAGACACCCAATTTCCGTTTCATCTGAGTCCTCGTCATAGAGCATATGTTTTGATCACATGACTTATAAAACATTCTTCGATGCCACATTGACAAGAACTTTTATCTTAAAAATTCCTTTGATGCACAGAATACACCAGGTCCAGTATATACTCGATTACGTTAAAAATCACCCTCTATTCGGTTAACTGAAATTTTTTTTAAATGTCAATAGGGAATTCTACACTAGATGGAATTATTCCATCTTTCCTGCCACTCCTAAATTAATGTTTTTTAACCTGGCTTCCGAAGTAAGAGTTTGAACTCTTGGAAAAATGTTGATCTTCTAAGTTTCTTGGATTTCTACGTTTAAAGCTTTCTTGGCTAGATAATCTTATTTTCGTCTCCAATTTACACCTGATAAGCTCTGATTAAGATAATTTTAACAATAAGTACAGTAGCACTTTAATGTTTAACTTTATTACATTTGAATAACTTATAATATTTCAAGGTTAATATTTATTTACTCACAATTAAATATAAATATTTGATAAAATACTTTCAACAAGACAATAGGAATAATCCTATTTACATTGCCTCGTTTAACTAACATCATTTTACTTAGTGTTCAAAAAATTGGCGTAGAAAAAAAAGCGATATCATTACAGATGAATTAAAAAAATATTTTATTCATGTGAGAAACATGATCTTAAGTTGAATTTGGAATATAAATCGTACCAATTTCAAGTTTGCGGCGTTAAAAACCAGCACTTCAAATCTTTGCATAAATTTCTTTAACAGTGAAAATTAAAGGCCCACAAAAATGAAACCATTTATTATCAGACAACTAGGCAAAACTATGGAAAAATTTGACGTGAGGAATGTCGTTCTAGAAATTATCCTATATAAATTAATGAATTTATAAGCAATCGCGAATTTTTATTCCTCATTGAATCAGCGTTCGTAATAGATATTTGTATAATTTATTGACAAGCACATCAATTCATCCATAAGAAACCTTACAGAAAAAAAGTCAATATAAAGATGAAAAGTTTTAGAACCTTTCACTTATCATAGATTTCTCCATTTAATACAATAAACGAATTACTATCAGTAGAATAAAATATACAATATGAAAAACTATCACTTACTTTTCCCAATATACTTTTTCCGGCATCTTATAATGAGAAAGAAGGTTTCGTCAAAATATGACAACGAAAACACGTTTGATTTTTTTCGTAGTATTCTTGAATGAGATAACTCGGAAAGTACATTAGAATTGAATCTCTGAACGTTCCTATGGCTGAAATGTATCAAATATAGTTAACAAATAAATCAGTAACAGCAATACTAATACATAAATGTGAAAGAAGGAAATAGAAGGGGCCACTAAATTCTATTACAAATATCAATAACTTTCGAATTTTAACAGAATAAAAAAGTTGGATTTTCTCCAATAAAATTAAATCTTGGTGAAAATATTTCCTAATTTTTGATTGATAAACAATCTATTAAACATTATGAACAATCAATGCGTCTTTACAATAATTATAAATACGATGCCACTGCAAAAGAAGGCACACGATGTATTAGTTTTCAATATGGAGTCTACAGTTAAAAAGATACCACAGCGTCATTCAACTGTACGAAATTGTTATTTCTGTCCATGCTCTGGTTTTGTTTTCCTTTTAAACAAAACAATATTAACGGCAGAATGCACTTCAGGAAAATGCGACGGATCGAGGCAAGAATTTAATTGATTATGGAACTTTCTGTGCTATTTTTTTCCTCAGCTAATGGCAAATGAGAAAATTCGAATGAAAAAATCGTTTAAAAGTCAGTCAATCGAACTTATGAATTTCTTCACTGAAAGATTTATCAACGAATAAAATAATAATTTCAGAGGTTTCATGCTATCAATGTATAAAATGATTTTTATATTAAATATATAAAAGGGCAAAAGGAACAACTGTTTAATTTCAGTTGAAAAAGTATTTTTTTTTGTTGCTTATTGGCGTGTTGAAATTAGAATTCAAAAAGATTGGATATAAAAACTCTTGAAAAGTGAATGGTTATTAGCAACTTCATGAACAATTTTAAAACCAGAAAAATGGATATTTCCTATTCAGCAAATAATTTATGGTGAGTGAGTTTCTAGAATCTAATTTTGCATCATTTCTAGGTATCCAAGTGAATAGAAGTTTTAAAGAAGCCAATAAGTTTTTAAAAAAACTTCAGAGCTTGATAATTATTCAATTATTAAAAATTCAACATTTACAAAACTACTGCCGATTGAATTTCTTATGTTAATGTGTGGAATTTTTTTTCTCTTTTTCATTACTCGAAACAGTTCCTCAGATTTTGGATCTTTCAGTTGATTTCTCATTACCAAACAATTTCGATCATTATCCTTTCATTTCTGTTGTATCAGTTCCTCCAAAAGCACTTAACGGAATTCGGTTTAGCGACTAACCAACTCTCGCTTTCAATAGTATTTCTAGAGAAGACACCAGACAACCATCAAATGTTAAATTCATTACAGCTCATTGTGGCGGCTCTGAGTTTCGGATTTTTAGAATAACGGCCATTTTTTAGGCATGCCGCGCCATATAAGTTAATATCGTGCGGAAACAGCTAATCAAAGAAGCCTTAGTTCTTTTTCGATACCAACATCGAGAAAAATTTTATATTGCTCTCTAAGTTTTTCATTCCATCAAGAATATTGCAAGGAATTTGAAGAAAATCTCAGATTTTAAAAATAATAAGATATTGAATACATATATATTTCTCTTCCGTTAAGTTTTAAAAATTCAGAACTGATTTAGAACATACTACTGCTTAATTCATCATTATTCACATGAATATAAAAGCAAAATCACAAGATTTTGGAACTCCAAGCCACTTAATTTCAATTTAATGGAAGTTTTTCCTAAATTAATGAAGATTAACGTTATTTGATTATTCGATTTTCAGAAAAAAAGCAAAAGAAGGCACTGATGAAAACTCTTAGGGATTATTATCATATTTTGTCATAACATAAATACTGCTTATACAGATAATAGAAAGTGGGAAGAACAGAGCCCTGCGAATTTCTTTTTAATAGGGAATAAAATGTAATGAAAATGATCGCCAACTATATGGGTAAGACATTTTAGATCCTTTTGAACTTATAATTCAGAAAAGAATACTTCGTGAACCAAAATAATTACTGCGGTTTCAAATTTAAAAAACGGATACAAAATTAAACTATGAAAGTTAATCTTAGATAGCAAATTTAGAGTTTCAGCAAACGCGAATTGCTTCACCATACCATCCTAATAAGATTATATTTTCTTCCAATTTTAGATAATATCAATAATAAGAGATGACCTAATTTTCCAAGAATTTCGCTTTCATTGGTAGAGGGAGCCACTGTTAGTGCTTGAGAATAGTTAACAGTTCAGTTTATTTTGCCTGGGATATAATAGCCCCTCCCCCACGACGCTATTGAAAAAAACCTAACATCAATAACTGGTCCAGCACGGCAACCAATATATTAACTACTATAATAATTAAATTCAAACAATATAACTTGAAATGTTCTCTGAACTGTAATTATGAAGACTGAAACTCCCTATTTATTTAGCGCAGGATTTCATTTTTAGAATTTATGATCCAAAAATTAGCAAATGTTTACATTTTTGATTACCTAATTAAAATATAAATTTGTTTGGGCTATTACTTTCCTTATCTGAGATTATATCCAAAAATTGTGAACTGAGAAAAAAGGATATCCTTGATCATAACGTCTCGATATCCACAAACAAATTCTCTTAAATTTGACCTCATGACAAAAACTCGGATTTTGGTCTGCTAGATATTAATTCTAAGAAAGATTTCTAATAGTCAGTGTTTTAAAATATACTAACCGAAGTTCTATACTCTGAAGTGTTTAACTAGAAATTAAGGGCTTAACCTTGCTTGAGTGGTCCAAAATCGCAATTCAATACTTTATTATCTACTACAAACCATAAATTGTTTAAGCTTTACTTGGATTAAGATTAGCAAAAGCAAAAGTAAATCGATTCCCGAACAAATATTTAAAACTATAACTATTCAATGTAGGAGGAGCAGTTGATTTTTCACAAATGAATTATTTCTCAGATAAAATATTTCTATTATTCATCCAAGAGAGGAAGATTAATTTCCCTCTCGACTATTTTACTATTCAAGATTTCTTTTTCATACTTCTAGCTCCATGCAAAATATTTAGACCAATATATAGTCTACAATGTTTCGGTGTTATAGTATTTCATGGATGAAAAAAGAAATTATTTTCCAGAAAATATCAAGTTAATAAATAATAGGTGTTACCTTTATTCAAATATGCATCTTAAAATTTAACACGAAGCCTATGAAAAATTATGTCTCGTAGTATTTATATTATTTAATGAACAGTTTGCGCTATTTTAGGCAAAAATAGAACGTGATACGACATCAATACCTAAAATGCTCTAAGAGCCTTAAAATGATCATAGCTCCGATTCTTTTTGAACGAAGTTACTAATCGGTAAACGAACGTATTCCGTCAAAGTTCTCAGCTCTAAAAAATCATTCTGTAATTCAGGGCAAGATAATTAAAAATTAAATTAACCTGTCGTAACAAACTTGCGAAACAGAGTTTTTGTGATAACTTACATCTGCCGTCTAGTATTTTCAAAGAAATTATGACTTAATTATCTTGATATTTTCTGATAAGTTATGCTCACATTCTCTAAAGAACTCTATGGAACTCACACCATCGCCTTCTGTGGATTGAGGCAACAAAAGAGCCGTTGATATACGGATTTGATAACACTTTAAAATTATCAACTAACATCCCGCCTTCAATGGAAGTGCCTAAGATGTAAGATAAGCTCCTGAAAACAAATTTCAGTATTTGGTGCAAGCCAATGTCGTTGGTTCAAGAGCAAGGGAAGTTGTGAAAAGTTTTCCGCCAACAGGCGAAAATTACGCCAAGGCTGTTAACAGTTTAAAGACTCGTTCTGGGAGAGACCTTTTGGTGGAAGTCTATGTTAGGAAGATGTTGAAGCTAACCATTTCGGTACAATCTAATCAAAAATTATCGTTAACATTTCTTTATGATAAAATAGAGTCTTATTTGCGAGCTCTTGAAACGATTGGGAGTTACAACAGATAAATGTGGATCGATTCTCTATCCTATGGTTGAATCGTGTTTTGAAGAGGATTTTCTAAGAGCCTGGAATAGAAGTCCTGCCTCTAATTTAGCAAACGATGCAAAGGAACGGTTGGAGAATTTGATGTTATTCCTCAAAGAAAAAGTAGAGGGACAGGTAAGAATATCAGTGGCGATGTCCGGTTTCGGTGTTACCAAAGGAGAAGTTAAGATTCCAAGTAAAGAAAAATATATTCAGAAAATTCAAAGAGCCAAAATTCCAACTGCAGCGATGTTACTTGCATCATCCAAAGAACTTGAAATTAAGAAGTAAAAATCTATATTTTGTTCCGGCAAGAATGCCAGTTCTGATTGTTTAAATGCTCAAAAACTATCTCTAGAAGAAAAACAGAAGATGGTAAGGGACAAGAACTGCTGCTTCGCATGCCTTCTTCCAGGACATGCAGTTAGAAAATGTTAAAAGTTTTTAAAATTCCTTTTTGTAGTAAAAGGCATGTAATTTTGATGTGTGATCAACTTGAAGGTCTCAAGAATACAAATCAGAAGAAAAGAGAGGAAGAAAGTTCTTCAGGGAACGATGTGAACTTGTAAAATGTAAAGCCAAATCCAAATGTGTTTCTTTAAACTTTCAAAGCCAAGCTTCTCTCTGGTGATAGAGAGAAAATAGTTCGTGTGTTTTGCGATACCGGTTCACAAAAGTCATACATACTTAAGAGCATTGCAGAAGAAATGAAATATCCCATTAGTCGACAAGAGATAATAAACCATTCATTATTTAGTAGCGTTTCTACTAAGGAATATAAAGATAACTGCTATAAAATAAGATTAAAGCAACTAAATGGGAACTACACCTGTAATTTTGAAGTTTTAGATCAAGCTATTATTTGTGAAAATGTACTACCTGTGAGTGAAGGCACTTGGTTGGAAGAGTTGAAACATTTGGGTGTTGTCTTAACTGACACAAACGTCTCTTGTGAGTCCATACAAGTCCTCATAAGCGCAGATATTATGGATAAGCTTCTAACAGGCCAAAGAAAGCAATTGACTTTAGGCTTAGTTGCAATCGAAACCCAACTTGGATGGACATTAATGGGAAAAGTTCCACAAGTAAATTCTGAAAGAGTTAACTTAGCTATGACTGTAACATCATTGTTTGTAAAGGAAGCTGAAATTTCTAATCTAATCTATGGCAGCTAGATGTAATTGGAATCAGAGATCCGATGGGGAAAATATCTAAGCAGGAAATAGACCTAAAGGCTAAAGAGCATTTTAATGAAACGGTGAAATTAAATCAAGACAACCATTATGAAGTTTGTTTGCCATGGGTTGATGATAGTTCTCCATTACCCGATAATTTCAATCTCGCCAAGAAAAGACTTGAAATGACCACTGAAAAACTTTTGACTTGCTACTTGTATGAGAAATATGAAAAGGTATTTCAGGAATGGCTTAATGAAGGAATCATTGAAGAAGTTCCTTCATATGAAATTTCTTTGTTTGGTAATTATTTACCTCATCGACCTGTAATTAAGGAGAGTAGCAATACAACTCCCATTAGACCAATGTTTGACGCATCAGCCAAGTTTCAAGGCCATTCTTCTTTAAACCAATGCTTACATTGTGGGCCAAATCTTATTGAACTGATTCCTGATACTTTGGCACAATTCAGGGAGAAGAAATTTGGCATCACTGTAGATATTAAAAAGGCTTTTGTGCAAATAAGTGTTTCCAAAGAAGACAGATTACTTACGTTTTCTTTGGTGGCAAAACTTAGAAGAAAAGAAATTAAAAGTGTTTCATCACACAAGAGTTCTTTTTGGAGTTAAACGTAGTCCTTTTCTACTTGCTTCAGTTATAGAATATCACATTGAAGCTTGTAAAGATTTTGACCCTGAATTTAAGAAGATATTGAAGCAAAGTTTCTATGTCAATAATGTTGTAGCTAGTTTGGATAGTCACGAAGATCTAAACAACTTTATTTCCAAATCTACTTATTTGATGTCATTAGGTGGTTCTGAACTAAGAGATTGGGAAAGTACAAGCAGCAAAGCTGAGCATGATTGGGAAACGCCTGTGCTAGGTATAAAATGGAATCGCAAATTGGATTCTCTAAGTGTCAATATGAGCTGGATGGACCATTTAAGCCTTGATAAAGAAACGAAGAGAATTATGCTGTCAGCAGCGCATAAAGTTTTTGATCCAGTTGGATTCACCGCCCCAGTTATGCTTTGCCCGTATTTAATGTTACAAAAGGCCTGGAAAATGCCCATAGGATGAGATGCGGAAATTACAGGCAATCTGCGTAAGGAATTCTTGCAATGGTTTCAAGATCTAAAGATTCTCGAAGAAATTAATATTCCTAGGTGGATAAATGTAACAGCAGAAGATTTAAGGCACTGCACAATTCATACTTTTTGCGATGCAAGCAAAGATTCTTATGCTCCAGTGTTATTTCTGAGATTAGAAGAAGAAACTGAAAAGCTGTCTTTTCTTACTGCTAGATCAAGGATAGCTCCTTTAAGAGATGGTACAATACCACGTATGGAACTATTAGCTGCCTTGATAGAGGCAAGATTAACAAATTCAGTTGTTGAAGCATTGAATTGGGAAGAAGTAAAATGCTACTATTGGAGCGATTCCACTGCTGTTCTAGCCTGGATATGTAGAGAAGAAAATTTGTCAGTATTTGATCGAAATAGAGTACGGGAGATAAGAAAATTAACTTCTCCTTTAGCATGGAACCATACAGCTGGAGATTTGAATCCTGCAGACTTGTCATTTAGAGGCTGTACAGCAAAACAACTTATGTCAGCCAGATGGTGGGAGGGGCCACAGTTTTTACAAAAGTCTCCCGATTTTTGGTCTCATGAAGATATTTTATGTGAAGACTTTAATGAGCTTGAGATAGAAAATTAAAAGCTAAAATCTACAAAATCCTTGGTTAGTACTGAAAATGTGATCCAGAAAACTAGAATCTTTTCATTCTTCTCTAATTATCACCAAATAGTACGTTTAATAGGGTGAAGGTATCGATTTAAAAATAATTGCCTCTTCGCAAAAGAAAAAAAGAACGCAAGGAGAGCTCACTTCTTCTGAATTCGAAAGAGTTGAAATTGATGTTGATTCAACAAGAATCTTTCGAAGGAGAAGATGACAAAAAATTAAAAAGTTGGGCTGTTTTTGTGGATGAAAAAGTTTTACGTGTAAAGACACAAATTATTAATATTAGAGACAAAGAAGTCTTCCGAAAACCAATGCTGATTCCTTCAAACCATGAAATCGTCTTAAGGCTCAGAGTGTTATCATAAGAAGAATTCACATTGTCGTCTTCATATTTTCAAAATATCTTAAGGGAAAAATTTTGGATTTTGAATGGGAGAAAAACAATCCGTAAAAGTTGTATCCAAGTGAATAACTTGCAAGAGATTCTCTTCAAAGAGGCTGGAAGTTGTTTCCAGTCCATTGCCTGAAAATCGTGTTCGAGATGCTGCCGTTTTCCAAATCACAGAAGTAGATGATACTACTCTTCACCTGCGCTGTTTACAGGGCTGTGCATCTAGAACTCATCACTATTCTATCTACTGAATTATTTTTAACGGCTTTTCGCAAATTTGTCGCAAGACGCGGAAGATGCTCAACTATGTATTGTGACAATGGAACAAATTTCGTTGGTGCTGCCTATCTGCTTCATGTTTTGGATTGGAATAAGATTATTAAACATTGCGCTGTCAACGCCATCGAGTGGAAATTCAACCCACGAACAGCTTCTTGGTGGGGTGCATTTTGGGAGAGGGTGATTAGAAAAGTGAAGGACCTCTTGAAAAGGGTTTTAGGCTGGGCACAGCTACTTTATGAAGAAATGACCCCAATTCTAAGTGACTGAAGCATTTATTAACTCCCGACCCCTTACTTATGTGTCTGAAAGCGATAATCTAGTGCCAATATCTCCTTTGCCATTCCTACAAGATATCAAAGAATGAAGTACACCAGATATTGATGCAATAGAACACAAAAGTTTAAATTGTAGGTTAAAATATCGACAAAACTTACAAAAGGATTTACGCAACCGATTTAGAAACGAGTATCTGGGACTTCTTGTACAAAAACCTAAATGCAAAGACACTCGTAAACTTACATTTGGAGATATTGTGTTCGTTGGGACAGACAACTGCAAGAGATTCAACTGGACACTGGGACGAGTAATAGATATTCTTCCTGGAAAGGATGGGATTGTTCGACTGATAAAAAAACAACTTCACATTCTAAATTACTTAGTCCAGTTTAACGTGTGTATCATAAGAAATATCAGCTGATAACGACTTTCTACCACACATGAAAATGGATCGAAAGAAAAGTACAGACGACAAGGTTCCATTGTCGGAGTATAAAGGAAGACTTTCAATATCAGGGAGAGAGTTAATGCACCTTTCCTTCGCCACATGCAATTTCCACACACTCAGACACGATCCTCCACGTTCCCTCACCACAAGCATTACTTACACTACGACACGACCCTTAACGTTTCTTCACTACAAGAATCACCCACACTCCAACACGACTCTCAACCTTCCTTCGACATTAACAATATCTAAACTGCGACCCACAACATTTCCAAACTCTTCAAAAGACGAAATTGCATCTAAAAAATCGAAAGAAAGTTTCCCATTTAAAAATGCCAATAAGTATTTCCCAATTTTTCAGAGTACGAAACACTCATCTACCACTTCTTCATATCTACATATTATCAATGCTACAATCAGAAATAATTACTCCTTGATTTATCAATACCAATCTTTTCTCTACTTTTCCATGATCCACGCTCCTTACACTAAATTTCAGATGAATGAAATTTTAAAATTAAAATTTACGAAAATAGCACGAATTGCATAGCATTAAAGTATTCACTACTATTTACGGGATCATATTCTCAGTTGCTGTTTATTCAAATAATCCTACACATCGAACAGTACCCATTGGCTTCTTTTCCTCAGTCGTCAATCCTGCATTTCACACCCATGACAAAGGTCAATACCCTAAACACCACTTATCTGTTTCCTGGCCAAAGGGGTTTGCAACTATCTAAAAACTGACCTTCATAAATGTCCTTAAATCTTTGATTCAAATAGAGTTACAACGTGCGATATGTAAGTTCGAAGAAAGTAGGAGCGGCTGTTATTAGGCGTTTTAAAGAGTTCGTGATATATAATTGTTTTTAATTTTCTTGAATAAATAATTTTTAATCCTAACGAGATTTGAGAGTTTTGGAAAAAGAATTGACCCTTTTCAAGGTGGAATAGTTTTAGACCTAAAATATTTTGAAAAACGTGAAATCATTTACAGTCATACATTTTATTTAACGACTGGCAGACCGGTATTTGTATCTTTTCCGACAGACCAAGAAGGTAAATATATGAATAACAACGCAAATATTTAACTGTAGAAATAGAATAATAGTTTTACATTCATAGTTTTTTTAGCTAGCCAATTAATTAAATGAAGGTTTGATTACTGTGTTTTTGAATAAAACATCTACTCAGACTGTAAAAATGAAATTGTCAATTTTTCATTCATTTTCCTGGTGAATTAATGATGATATTTTAAACATGCAGTCATGGGGAAATAATACTTTAATATTTGCAGAAAGGACTTGCTAATTATTCATTTCTTTAAACATTTAACTTTTTTACAAGATACCTCACCTGGTGAGCAATTTCAGAATATCAGATTCTAAAATTTTGCTATATAAAAAACACTCAATAATCTTTTAATTATTAAGACAATATGTTCTAATTTTTTTCTCATTAAATCTATTTATTGATTGAATATCTTCTAATTCTGCAAGTGGAGTTATTTAAAGATGAAAGCCAAACTACTGAAAGCTAATATAGATTATGTTTAATCTTTAGTAAGGGATTTTGTTAAGTTCTGGAAATATTTTAATATCAGTGTTTCTAGATTCCTAAAATATAGGTACACCAAAACACCCAGTTTCATACATTTGTATAAATACTTTCTTATTTCATAAAAATGTTTTAAGAAATTCCTTTAGATAAGATCCCACAAGATTCACTATTGCTATTAAAAATCAATATGAAACGATTTGGTATCACAAATGCTGTATATATTTAAAAAAATCAAATTAACAATAAATTACCAAAATAGGCTGAGTTATCTAATTAGAAAGTTAAATAAATTCATATGCCAAGTAGTTAATGATCTTAATTTATGATACGTTATCACAATCCGTTTACGTCGACTTTTCCCTATGAAAAATAGACCTTGTTAGTGAGTAAATTGGCTATTCCTAATTCAGGTGTAGCTAACAAAAACATTAATATTTATATTTTATAAAATTTTATATAATGTTTAAATAAATATTGGTGTTTAAAATTTTTTATAATTAAGCAAAAAGTGATATTTCTGTACTTTAAATGCTAATTTCTTCATGCATGAAATTAATTGATTAAATAAGGAAGAAGCTTCGGGAGGGAAATCTCAAGTTAGAGATTAACAGCAAACACTAATGCCTATTGAAAGACGCTCAACTTCACAAATTTAGGATTATGAATTCTTTAAAATTTAATTTTTAGATATTTGCACCGAACTCTAAACTCGTAAAAAAAAGTATCCATTCGTGCAGAATTCGATGAGCTCATTAACCGGAAATATGCATTAATTATATTTTAACAGAAATATCCAAATTGTCCTAAATTGCCATGGAATACGACACGAAATCCCTAATTCTACAAAACTTAATGTTCCAAAAAATGGCAATTAAAATTCTTCAAACTTGCATGATTCCTTTTTATAATTGCATTCATTTTCCTAAAATAACTATCATTAAAAATTAGCATCATAGAAATAAATCTTTATGCAGTTCAAATCCATATTGCTGCAATTTACAAATTACCCTAACCGTGACTTATTTTCATGATTTGAATTTAATCCATTTTTAAAATACGAAATTACAATTATTATTTTAGTCTTGAAGTACATATTTTTCTGAATTATATTTTCAAAAAGGTCTGAGATGTCTTGCCTGTATAGTCGATAATTTTCAATACATTTTATTCCCCAAACCGATAAGGAAAATTTAAAATACTGTCTTTTTATAAGCTTTTGTAAACTGTTGTAATGTCTTAGCTTCAAGTAACTAAACTCTTTAACACTAAGAACATTTATTCACAGACAACACAAAAAAAAACAGAAACATTTAAAATGAATTTTAGAAACAAGATTTAGACATTTTTGAAGTCAGCTCTGTTCCGCGTCAAGACATGCTCAAGCCAATCTTTTTTCCCTTCAACTCAATATGGCGACGTCTCTTTCGCCGAGCGCGGACAGCGCCATCTATCTCCATTTTAGGACAGTACAGACTCCTCCCCTCTTGGAAACTTTTCGACGTAGGCGAAAAGCTGAAAATAGACTCAAAACAAAAACTACTACACATACATAGATACTGTAAATGACACAAAAAATATATATATGAAGATAATTATATAAAAGATTAAATGTATATATAAATGCAAAAGTACAGGAAACTTTTTTTTAAAGACCCATTTCATATTTGCCTGACAGTACACTACTTGACAAGAAGAGGAGGGATCCTACTCAACGCGTCAGCATTTTTGTGCTGCGTACCCTTACGGTCATTTATATTGAAATTAAAGGATTGGAGTGCCAATGACCACCTTAAAATCCGAGAATTTTTGCTTGCATTGGTTTTGAGCCAAGTTAGAGGATTATGATCAGTCACAATAGTGAAGCTCTGACCATCCAAATAGCATTTAAGTCTCTGAATTCCAAAAATAATAGCAGCACACTCCTTTTCACTAACACAGTAGTTCTTTTCCACATTCGAGAACTTCCTACTAAGATAGACGATTGGGTGTTCTTGGTCCTCTTCAGTCACTTGAGATAGTACCACACCTATCCCATTATCGGATGCATCTGTCTGTAATATGAATGGACGGTTATAGTCAGGAGAATGTAGTACTGGTTTGCTTGCAAGAGCCTACTTCAATGATTTAAAGGCTTTCTCACAATTTTCCGTCCAAGGCACCACTCCTTTTCGACATTTTCCTTTTAAAGCATCTGTTAGAGGCGCGGCAATAGTAGAAAACATGGGAATATAATGAGAATAATATCCCGCTAGACCTAAAAATGCTCGTATGTCCGTTTTGGTATGTGGAGTTGGAAAGTTCTTAACAGCCTCTATCTTCAACTCTGAAGGCCTTCTACATCCTTGTCCCACTATATGTCCTAAGTACTTGACTTGACTTTGCGCAAATTTACATTTAGATGGTTTAATGGTCAAACCAGCTTTTTGTATTCTTTGCAATACGGTTTCTAGGTGCTTGATATGGTCTTGGAAACCAACAGAAAATATGGCGATGTCATCGAGATAAGGCACAGCAAAATCTTCACAAGCCTCCAGCAATTGTGCTACCATTCTACTAAATTCATAAGGAGCGTTCTTAAGTCCAAATGGCATACGTAATGGTATATATGTGCCAAAATTTGTGACAAATGCAGACAACCTTTGAGCATGTTTAGACAAAGGAATTTGCCAATATCCTTTTGACAAGTCTAAAACTGTTATAAATTTTGCAGAAGACACTGTTTCAATTCTTTCTTCTATATTCGGTAGCGGGTAAAATTTTGTCTTCGTAATTTTGTTGAGATTTCTATAATCTATGCATGGACGTGGCTCTTTGCAAGGTGCTTCCACTAGTACCATAGGTGAGGTATAATCAGAATATCCTACTTCAATAATTTTCATGGAAAGGAATTTCTTGATCTCCTTACGTAGGATTTCATTTTGCCTAGGTGATGTCCTATAAGGCTTTGACAGCACCGCATCGTCCGACACTAGTTCGATGTCATGAGTGACGAGGTTAGTTTTTCCTGGAACATTGGAAAAGCATTCTCGATATTTCCAGATAACATTTCTCAATTGTTCACATTGATCTTCCGTCAATGTATTTCCAGTCAATTCTGAGGTGATTTCTGATAAATCCAGAACATTCGGAGTTGGTTCCAGATGAGGAATCTCTAATTCATCAACTCCAATTCCTTCTTCAGATTCTAAGGAAAGATAATTAATCTGTTCTGGTCTCTTGTAATAAGGTTTTAACATATTCACATGGTATACCTGAGACTTGTCCTTCCTATTTGGTACGGACACCACGTAATTAGTTTCAGAGAGTTTTTTCAAAATAGTACCTGGCCCAGTCCAGCGTGGGCTAAGCTTGTTTGCTCTACAATTAGCGAAAATCAGTACTAAGTCTCCTTCCTGAAACTCCCTTTTCACTGCTTTCTTGTCAAACCAAATTTTGTTTCTTTGTTGGGATTTTTCCATTTCCTCGACAGCAAGATCTTGGTACCGTTTCAATCGATTAAGTAGAGTGAACACATATTCAGTCACTGGAGTTTGTTCTTCTTCGGATTGGAGCCAATTTTCATAGAGTAAAGTAACAGGTGTTCTAAGGTTTTTCCCATGAGCCAGTTCAGCTGGGCTAAACCCTGTAGATTCGTGAGTAACAGTTCTTAGAGCGAATAAAGCGGCGTGAACATGTTTTTCCCAGTCCGGTCCTTCTGCGGCACATAAGACACGAAGTATTCGACCAAGCGTTCGATGGAAATGTTCAACAGGATTGCTCTGTGGATGATAGGCTGAACTGTGCACAACTTTAACTCCAAAACGTTCAAAGAATTCTGTTGTGACTTCACTCATGAAAGAAGTCCCTTGATCATGCTGAATTTTTCTCGGAAATCCCATGCGACTAAAAATTTGAAGAAGTGCTTCGATGACAGAAGTGGATGTGATATCCGTTACAGCGACAGCATCAGGATATTTG
Source organism: Argiope argentata (assembly GCA_026289955.1). Taxonomy (NCBI): domain Eukaryota; kingdom Metazoa; phylum Arthropoda; class Arachnida; order Araneae; family Araneidae; genus Argiope; species Argiope argentata. The sequence goes on from JAOUZG010033470.1 coordinate 22,389, forward strand.
GAGGCCAAGCACATCGCTGTGATCAAATATTTCTTTCCAGATTCAGTAATCGGCAATGGTCCGACAGCATCAATATTGATTTTAGCAAACACTTCTTGAATTATTGGAACTAATTTCATAGGAGCCTTTTTCTTGTCATTAGGTTTTCCCACACGTTGACAGTGATCACAACTTCGGACATATTCTTCTATTTCCTTGTAGCAATTCGGCCAAAAGAAATATTTTGCAAGAACGTCTTTAGTTTTTGTAACTCCTAAATGACTTGCTGCACCGTCATGACACAGAGTCTTTAGTCTTTCTCGAAATTCTTTAGGCACTACCAATAAAAGTTTATCTTCGCCTAATTTATTAGTCTTCCCCTTTACTAAAAGTCCATTTGGGAGAATTTTGAACCCAGTATTACATTCTGTTTTACCTATATTTTTCATCAAAGATTGTAGTTCTTTACACTCTTGTTGAGCAGTTATAAAGGCTTTAGAATCAATCTTTAATAATGACAAACCCTCAAATTCTTCTTTCGGAGGAAAAGAGAATAAATCATCATCTTCAATTGCTTCTGTAGCTGCCGACTCAGTTTCCTCTACAGATTAAGGTACATTTTCTTTGGTATGCACCAATTCTTTTTCCTCTTTCTGAGCTCGTGTTTGGATTGCATTGAGTTGTTGAGAAACAGGAATGTTCTCCATCTTTTCGATTAGGGCTGCAGTTCTATTCCCTAAAAGATATCTACCTTTATCGGCTTTGTTAGATACAATTGCTGCCTTAGTTATCAAGTGTCCAAACTCACCTTTCAGCTCATCTTCAGCTAGTGGTAAGCACACTGGTGAATCATCTAATGGCTGCTGAACCCAAACCTGCTCACCTGTAAACATTTCTGGTTTTATTACTTTGAGGCTCACAACATCAATACTGGATCCTGTGTCCCGCAAAATAGGCATAGGGAATCCATTTACTTGCCCCATAGAAGTGTGTGGTAACATTACATCATCTTCGTAAGCTTCAAATATATGATTTACAGTTGCAGAACTCTCTTTATTTATCAACAAGGGACAGTTTGGTCTAATATGATCCGTAGAACCACATTTATAACATTTAATTACTCTTCTTTTGTCAAAGTCTTCATTATTTGCATGCTTCTTAGCACCAAAATCTTCTTTTTTAATATGAAAGGATACTTTATTTTCACTCGGAGTTTTAGCTTTCCAAGTCGGAGATCTCTCTTTTGAAGAACCACTGAAAAGTTTTTTCTTCCAAAGGCTACGGATGCTATCATATTCATCCAGCTTTTGAACAAGTACTTCTGGATTTTTTATATCCGACCATTCGTCAATAAAATGTTCTCTAGCCTCCCAAGGCACTTTTCTTTTAATCTGCTCAGTCACAATTAAATCGCTGAGTTCGGTGAAGGTGTTTACTTCCAGTCCTTTCAACCATTCTTCAAAGTAGTTCCTCACTTCATATAAGAAATCTGTCCAATTGCTATCCGAACCTTTTACGTGGTTATGAAATTTTTGTCGAAATTTTTCAGCCGAAAATCTGTATCTTTTCAACAATAATTTTTTTATATGCGAGTAGTCGTTTGAAACTTCTTCTGACTCTCTGGCAATGAGCTGCGACATCTCATAAGGCAACAATCCAATTAAGTGAGATACCCATAAGTCTTCAGCAATATCAACTCGCTTAGCTTGCCTTTCGAACAAAACGAGATACAGACTTATATCATCATCTTTAGGATCAAATTTTTGCATAAGATGTCTAATTTCCAGTTTTGGTTTATTAGGCACCAGTCATTTCACTCGACTTGGACTTATTTTCTAACTCTAGCTGCAATTTCTTCAGTTGAAAAGCATTTTCTAGCTCTTTTTCTTCAAGAATACGCTTTGTTTCCATTTCTTTTTCTTCAAGAATACGCTTTGCTTCCATTTCTTTTTCAATTCGCTTTTCTTCCCTTTCTTCAAGCCGTGTTTTTTTAACTGTTTCTAGCAATTCTTTAATATACTCAACTTCATCTTCAAATTTATCCATTGAAGAAATGGCATTTTTAATATCAATAACTGTTGCAGAAGCATCGATATTGATTGAGAGGCTTTCAGCTAGTTTGAGCAAATCTGCTTTTAAAACTCTTCCCAAAAAGGCCATTCTGACGAATATATATATAATTCAATGTGACTTAATAATTTTAATCTAAATACCAAATTAAGATTAACTTTCTTATTTTGAATTGGATCCCCGCTCTTTACAAAAGTCAACTAGTTTCAAAAATTAAAAATGCACAAAATACATAAAGAGAAACTAAGATATTTTTTTTGTAGAATCTAAATACTACTATTAATAAGATTCTTAGTAAACTCTCATAAAATATAATATCATATACAACTGTGCGGTTCTTTATCATAAATTTCAAAATAAAATACGAAAAGAATTTCTTTTTAAACCTAAAACGTACACAAATATGATTCAATTTCCTCAAAACGAGAAAAAACTAAAACATAATTCCACTTTCTGCTTAAAAACAAAATAAAAATAAAAATGCAACAAGTGATCAAAATAATACCGTAATAAATTTTCTTTTCAAGCGATGATACACTATTGAAGAAAAAAGAAACAAAAAGGAATCATTTTGTTTCGACCGGAAATCATTCGTCTCAGATCAAAGCAGAACTATACCGAATTAAATATATTTTCTATACTCAATCTTCAAAACAAAACTATAGTTCTGTCTTGAAATTTGTTTCATATATTCTGATAAAATTATTCAACTTTCTTTTTGTTTAATCAGTATATAGAAAAAATCAACTAAATTCCTATGTTAAAACAAAATTATTTCCAGTTGATTTATTTTGCGCTTACAACTCTATAGCTTAAACACAATAAATATACTCTTTGCATAGAATTTCTAGTTATTTATACATCACCAAATAACTTTTATGCACGGAAATTTTATATCACAAACCAACCATACTGATAAACAACCAGACAAAATTTTGCTGTAAAAGTAAACCGCAAAATTAAAGTTATAAAATACAATTATAGTAACAGTATACACAATACTTTACACAACTATAATTATTAATCCAAACTGAGTAATTTACATTCAAGCAACCGGAATTAAATATGCTGTACAATAGTATACCGCATTCTCTTTGCATATAACCAAAAGCAACTAGAGTAACCAATGCTATACTAGTACACTGCACAATAAAAATTCCTTGCTAAATAAATTCTCAATTTTCTTTTTTAAAAAACATTTCATTCTAATATTCAAAATATATAAATCCACTATTCAAATTTTAACATTTTCAGAATAGATACTGTCTGGCAAAAATGAACTTACCCCCAGCATGCTGAAAATTAAAGAAAAAAAATTGTAACAGAACTCACTTCAGTTTTGAGGTTTGTGTGGATCGAAATCCCAAGAGCTGCCACCATTTATAAGTCTGTAATGTCTTAGCTTCAAGTAACTAAACTCTTTAACACTAAGAACATTTATTCATAGACAACACAAAAAAAACAGAAACATTTAAAATGAATTTTAGAAACAAGATTTAGACATTTTTGAAGTCAGCTCTGTTCCGCGTCAAGACATGCTCAAGCCAATCTTTTTTCCCTTCAACTCAATATGGCGACGTCTCTTTCGTCGAGCGCGGACAGCGCCATCTATCTCCATTTTAGGACAGTACACTGTCCTTAATGACGAGATGGGATCACTTTCGCGGAAAAATTTAAACTAGCATCATTTGAGATATCCTTAAACTAAATAAGAAATATGTATTTATTTTGAATGTAAACGAGAGAAAAATTAAAAATTCAAAGTGCTGCCCAATGGGGAATGAGGCGAAGCCAATTCTTAACAGGGAGAGAGGACAAGGTATAAAGGAGGGGAGGATGTCAACATCAGAGATTAGCAGGAAATCACTCATTCAATTGTTATTAAAACATTTATACAAAACCGCCTAAAATGCCAAAATTGGATATTGAATTTTCTACCACCGTAATAAGAATTATTTCCAACGAAGAAAAGCCATTAGCTAATAATCTGACAATAATTTCACATATAAATTAACTACTCCATTTTGAAAAATTATTATACTCTCATCTTATTTTAATTATTCTTAAAACTAGGCAAGCCTTAAATCATTTACTTATCTTGAGAAGGGATTTCGACTGTTCATTGTGGTGTCTTTGGTACATGGAAACATCAAAGCACCATACATCGCCTAATGGAAAGCTGCATTCAACCCCGAAATTTGAGGCACCAACTTGCAATTTCTGCAGGATTTCTGCATGAATCAGATTGGCTTGAAATCGCAGGAGTCTTTAATCCTGAAGAGAAGTAGACATATGGTTCCACTTCATCTTGAAATTGTCTTCTGAAAACACAAGAGATCAAAAGTAAATGTTCCGTTAATCAATGATTAGAGAAGACTAACAAATAAGAATTGTTGTAGCTTATTCTATACATCCAGACTCATTAGAAAGTGAATTATAAATTGCAGAAATGTTGCAACACATTGATTCACAAACATTAATTTTTATCTGCAACAACTATAGCATTTTCCCAAATAAACATCAATAAAATTTATAGGGTTGCACAATACCTGAAAAAATTATGACATAGGTGATTAAAGAGTAGTTTGGAACAATATACATAACCGATCGTTCGAACGAGAGCCTATAAATTTGATGAGAGATAAAATTTGGACAGTTAGTACTATAAATTAGGAGTCCCAAAATATACATCTAAAAATGTGTCTGTTAATCATCATTTTTTTATTGAAAAATTTCTTTAAAATATTATAGAGTTGCACTCAAAGTGTATAAATGTAATTTTCCACAATTACGCACATTATTTAATTATTTAATCTCTCCGAAAAATTGTTTCACCAATTGATAAAAATCGTGTATCTGGTCCAAAAGCTTCAACAGAAATATTGTACGACTGGATATGTCAACATTCGAAGAAGAGTCCGTACAGAAATTTCGAGCGCTACTGTGAAGAGAAAAAATACGTTCAGTAAACAAAATGAAACTGCTCACTAACAAAAGTTAAATACACCAATGTTTAGAAACAATTACGAATGACAATTATCAGATAAATTTTTTTTTGTATTAAATTCAACATTTTGAAACATCCTTAGATTATCCAGTTTTGGTTCTCTCAAAGTGAGCAGTTTTCAATCTTTACAGAGCACTTCGTATAATATATCAATGATAATAAGATAAAGAAGAATCCAATATAGTCAACATACTTTCTGTTTTGTCTATACTTACTCTTTTTATCCATCATGGGAAAATTTCTACTTTTTAGAACTTGTATCCGTATTAGAGATAAAAGTCAAATGCATACACTCAGAGCTTAACTTTTTGCAACAGCAACACATCAAAGAACAGAAGTGCGCAACATATATTCATCTTAATTTTTTTCTTCCACTTGTTTATTCAATTTGCAGGTAGGAAAAACCTGAAAAAATTATTTTATTTCCGTATGTACATTACAGAATGCTGTGGAGTTCGATGCTCATAATAAAAATTTGAATTTAGAAAATTGGTTTATACAAATGCAAATAGCGTGAAAAAAGATGAAAAAAGAACAAGAGAAACTGGTGCCAAAATGGAAAAAGTAAGAAAAAATAAAATTTTAAAATAAAACTATCAATAAATACTTATTTTTAATCTACACGTTTTAGGAATGCAAATGGATTTCGAAGACAGAATGAATCTACACCGGGACGAAATGATGGCCTGTATTTTGTCTACGAATATATCGTATTTATACCTGTTTAACAGCCTAAATATTTTAGCATGTGTGCTAAAAAAATTGTTTTCTCGCTAATTTTTATTTCTACACATATTTTTATGTTTATTTGATGTTGCGTAACATGCCCATGCCCTATCGTTAGGAGGCTACAATTAAGTTTAAAACTAATTTTCTTCTTGGATGCTATGCCACGGGCAACGCCGTGCTGGTACTGCTAGTAAAATATCAAGCATAAAAATATATTAATTTCAAGCCAAAATCGAGGTACCTATTCAAAACAATGACAGATCTGAGTAAAAAGGCCGTCTACAAAAGTGAAGATCAATAATATATATATGTAGGAATAATGAAACCAATACCATTATGGTACACTTTATTATAGATGGTTATTTGGAGCTATCTTCAGTTTTAACTATCAACCTAACTGAGAAATGAACACCCATTTCCAACACCAAAGGAGGCTGGATCAAAAGTAAGGAAATGCTTCAGCATTGTATCTTCGTAATTGTAAAAGATTCATTGTTAGTCGTTAAATAAAAACTATGAACAACAGTTGAATCCATTTAACACTGCAATGGATTAAAGCAGAAGTTGCATACTTCAAATTAGAATGAATCTATAATGAATATTATTAGAAAACTTAAAAAAATACATTAAAATTAGTATTATTGGGTTTTAACCCTAGCCTAATCTATTAGGATTGTTTCATTAAGAAAATAGAATACTTCAAAAATATCCTCTTCAAATTACTTATTTGATTCTGGCAGTCAAATACTTTTTCTAGAATCAAAAACTTACGAGAAATATTAGAATGAAAAGTTCATTCAAAATCAAATACCTTGTTGAATGTCAAAAAATACACCAGCGAAAACAGCTGGTGAACAAAAAACGATTTCAAGTGTTCATAAACTATTCGAATTCTTTCATCAAGGCACATGAGAAATTGAAGAGTTGTTTTTTTAAGAATCTGAGATAGGTAAATAGACTTTACAGGCTGAATATCCCGAATGACTATGCAGTGGAAAACAAATTTATTAAGTAACAAATTGTTGCAATATAATTGTTAAAACATTTTTTTCACCATAAAACTTGAAATTTTCCAATACTTGATTTCAGTGACGTTTTACTTTCCTATTTTGAGACTGATAATCAAAAGGAATACATCGCATCTCCATTGTGTTGGTTGATCCAATTAACTTGATATAACGAGTTCCACACGCTATACGCTAAAAAGAAGAGCTGGGTGCTCGTTTTTTAGGATCTTGTGAAAGCAGGGATTTCCACGATATTTGATAAAGATTCAACGCCAGCTCTCTTTGACCATCTCTTGAAAGATCTACTTCCATTTAATCTTGTTATCATCGAGTGAGATCTAAAGGGAAAAAGATTTGGATTAATAATTATCTAATACGAGTTGAATCAAACACATTCAAACAATTCCTTACTTTTAATTATATACAATTATAATACTGCTCAGAAATTTGATCTGATTTATAAAAAAAAGTCCTTGGAATTTCAGTCAAACAATTTTTCAATTTTATCGATTAGCATAAATTCAATGTTTCATAATTAAAAAGTATGGCGAAAAATTATTTCTGTAATAACTTTAAGCTTAGTTTGAGGCTTCCTCTAAAATTTTGGATGGTTTTGAGAAAACGAAACATTCTACAAGATATAAAATGACTTTAAAAGGGAACAATGAAAACTCAAAGTTTCACAAATGAATCTATTTTCCCCCAATTATGAATATTTATTTACTTACCTTATCTAAAATAACATGCATGTTGATGCTGCCCATAATAGTTTTTTCCTATTGATGCAGAATTGTCGATATCCGTAGCAGATAGGTATGAAATTGGGAAAATAGTCAATCCATGGACAGAACGAGCATTTCTTTTAATAAAAGAAATTCCTTCAAGGAGATAGCACTCTATTGGCTGCTTCAACAGCAAATCCAGATGATTTTCGTATCCTAAAGACTAAGCAAAGAAAATTACAGTTGAAAAAATATTTTTCTTGCGTTTATTGTTGCACGTGGAAATCAGAATTCGCAAAGAATGTGTACTAAAACTCTATAAAAGTGGATTATAAGCAGTTCAAGATTGAGAGTGACTCCATATAAAACAATTACCAAACCAGAAAACTGGATATCTCTTATTCTGCAAATAGTTTACGGTGAGGGAATTCGCGCAATCTCATTCCACGTCTAAAGCTTTCCAAGTGAATAGAGATTTTGAAGTAGCTAAGAAGTGTCCGAATAACTTTAGAGCTTAACTACTCAATTATTAAGAATTCAATATTTAGAAAACCGTTGCTGATTGAGTTGCGACATGAATGAAATGAATTTTTTTTGTCCTCTATTTTTTATTACTTGAAACAATTTCTCAGATTTTGCATCTTTCTCCTGATTTCTCATTACCTGAAAATTACGATAAGTTCTCCTTACCTGACAATCAGTTATTCAAAAAGCACTTAACGGAATTCCCTTTACTGACTGATCCATGTTTCTTTTCTTTTTTTTATTTTCATTTCTATAAGAGACTCGATACAACCATAAGACATGTTCATTATAACTGTTTGTCGTGGCTATTTGAGTTTGGGATTTGAGAATAACTCATTTTTTAGCCTTTCCATGCCATATAAGTTAATAGGTTTCAGAAATTTAGAAGCTTTAGTTATTTTTTTATTCCCTCTCATAGTACAATATAAAACGTTTTTTCAATAATTTTTTCATTAATTTAAAAATATGTCCGGGAATTAAAAGAAAACGTCAGACTTAAGAAAAGAACAGAATGGTGTATAAATTTACCTTTTTCTTCTATGAAGTTTTTTAAATTCAGAAATGATTTAGAACGTGCTACTGCATGATCCATCATTATTTACATAAACATAAATGTAAAAGTAAAAATTTTGGAATCCCGAACTACCAAGGTTCAATTAAATGGAAGTTTTTTTTTCTAAATTAATGAAGATTAAAGCTAATTTGATTATTCGAATTTTAGAAAATAATAAAAAAGAATGAAAGATGATTGTTAAATTATCAGATGAAACGATGTTTTCCATTTTAGATATTTCGCGTCAAGTCAAAACAGAATTCAGTATTCTGTAAAGCAAATCCCTTCAGAAGGTTAAACATTGATCAAATTAACTGCAATTTGATAATTGAAAGACTTAATCTTCACTACTCATTTCCTCTGTTGCCCAAGCTAATATTTTAATATTAAAAATTAAATGACGAATTATTTGTTCCTTAAATACTCATGTTATATTTGGTTGTCTATTATTTCAACTAAGACTAGGTGAAATTTCCTTAAAAAACTTTTACTAGGTTTTAAAGAATATCTAGATTTTTTCTTCTGATTCGATGAATCAAACGGAAATGAAATTTGATGCAAATTTTAAGTACATATTTAAACTCAGTATATTACTCACAAGAGGAGGGCATATTTAATACCTGTCGTTTAGCGATATGTCTAAACTCGTAATTACAAGTCGAGGCTCCAAATACTTTCTCCAATCTGATTACTTAATAAATTAATATTTCTTATAAAATGCATGCAATCCTTCTATCTATATCTCATTAACATGAAAACTAAATTCACATTTCTTTAACGTCTGAAAGACATCTGGAATTGCACTAATCCAAATTTTGGGGGAATAGGGTCATATTTCGCCATAACATAGTTACTGATTATAGAAACAATAAAAAGTGGCAAGAACAAAGCCCGGTGAATTTTTCTTTTTAATAGGGAATAAAATGTAATGAAAATGATCACCAACTATATGGTTAAGACATTTTAGATCCTTAGAAAATATAATTCAGAAAAGAATATTTCATGATCTAAAATAATTACTACGGCTTCAAATTTTAAAAAAAAACATAATACAAAATTAAATTAGGAAAGTCAACCTCAGATGTCAAATTTTGAAGTTTAGCAAACGCAAATTGCTTCACCATTTCATACTAATACGATGACCTTTTTTTTAGATAAATGCAGTGATAAGAGATGAACTAGGTTTTCAAG
>JAOUZG010033477.1:0-33728 GCA_026289955.1 Argiope argentata
CAATACAGATTAGAAATTTCTAATTTTTTTATTCTGTATTATTTTAATTCGAAAGTACTTCTAAATGAATAAGAAGAGACGATTAATTAACAATGTTAGTTTTAAATACATTAAACATTATGAAAATAAACAGAATCGTTTAAAATAATAGGTCTAAAACGTGTTAAGCCTAACCTCATTAGCGTGTGGAAAAACAAACTGCATTCGTTACTTATTTGGCTGTGGGGAAGTGAAGATTTTTGACGAGAAAATAAGTTTTTAATTAATTAAAAAAATTAATGAATTAATATTTGAAAAAGCTGTAATAATATCAAATGGCTTCTACTACAATTTTGAAAAATTTACTTGATTTTGAGTGGATGAATAAAAATTATTTTATGAACGATTGAAAATTTGAACAAGATATATATATATATATATATATAAATATATATATATATATAATGGCATACAGAGAGAGAGAGAGTTTGAGCTAATAGTAGGAATTGAATAAACTTTCTCGGATTCAAGAAAATCTGCAATATGGATATTCGTCAAACCTCGAATACATTTTTTTTTTGACAATTACAATACTTTCACTTTATATACTTTAGTGCATGAATAAGTAAAATGAAAAATGTAATTGAAATTCATCGATTCATAAAAATCATTTTTTTGAATTTTGGGGAATTGAGATAAAAGTCATTCATAAAATTCGTATTTAATGTTCATTTTTAATTAAAATTTAAAAAATATTGCAATGTTGTTTCTATCAAATTGCTCCATTGCTTTTCAGATATTATGGAATTTTTCGAATTTTTTTTTATTGTAATACTTATTTGTATTCAATTCACTTCAATATATGTGATAATTGTGGGTCCAATTTTTGTAATTCACTTAATTCAGTAAAAAATATTTAAATTTTTAAAAATTAATCTGTAGATTTTCATTTTACTTGTTCCCGTATAATCAATCATTTGAAGGTAATTTCCGGCTCATCTATTCATCTAATTTTGAGATATATGACGACAGCTACTACAGCTAAAGCATCAAAGTCATCTCTCGTTTCTTTCCACATGAACTGATACAAATAATCCTTCGAAAAGGTTGATTGCATTCATTTCTAATGGATGGCGATAGAGGGCGCTCTGGACAGGCTAATTTCTCCAGAATGATCCATCGACATTGGATGAAGATGGAAAGGGAACCGGAATTAAATATGAAGCTAAAGATAAGCATAGATACTTCAACTTTTATTGAAGCAAATGGTTTTGAATTTTATATTCAAGCGATATTGTAACTTAAATTAACTAGACATTATTTTGTTCAAGAAATGAGAACACAATCTTCTCTTACAAATGATTTATGTATAAATTTGATCCCTCGCATAATAGTTGTAATAATAACGATCAAGAGAAAATTGTCCAGCTGTAATATAGGAGTTAATTAGTTTCTGCAGTAGGCTGTGAGTTCATGCACTTTAAACACATATTTCTGAAACTATAGGTAAATAGAACGAAGTAACGCACTCGTCATTTCAAATAGACTGCTTTCAACTTTTGATGAAACTTACACTTTTGAAATGATAACCTCGGTGCAAATTTTGTGACGAGTTTATTACAATAAATTTTTAATATTCGGGGAAAAAATTTCGGAGAAAACTAAATATGGATAGATTTGATACCACCACCAAAGTTATTTTTTCAGATGATTACTTATTGAATTTTGGTATTCAATTTAATGCAGAATGCTTAGCGAAACATTTGTGAATTTGATGAAGGGATCTATCATTTTTACTCTTTTGCATGCAGGAGATACAACACGAAAATAATCATCGTTAAAAAATTGGCTTTGATATTTTGATGAATTCACGATTTAAACCTCTTTGAGCAAACATTTTTGATATTATGTGTGTATGTCTGTCAAAACAATAACTCAAAAGTGAACCATGATATAAAAATGATTTCCACGTATGATTTGTAAATACTCTCAAACATTTTAAGCAAAATCCGTTCTCAAGATGTTTATTTATGTGGTTGTCTGAGCATGATTGCTGAGAGTTAAGTGTATGAAATTTGGTCTATATTTAATATTTATAATCCATATTAAATTTTAATTTAAATGTATCAGTGCGTTAACTCTCTATTGTCTGCTTATTTACATTATCTCAAATAAGATAACCTAAAAATGAAATGACTGATGTAAGAAAGTTTTAAATTAGATCTTGTCGCCCTATTAGTGAATTGGTATCAAATTTTGATTTCAGTCGTCAGTCGGACATAGTTCCATGCTACAGATTCACCTTTCTTTGTATCACATGAACCACTAAACACTCATGCTCTATTGTGAAGTTCATGGCTTTGACTAAGGTACCATATATTTAGATAGGAGGAAGTACATATTACCTTTATTAAAGAGTAAATAGGAAGTTTCGAGGAGATCATATTTACTGGATATGCCTACAGCAATTATGTAGTTGAATCAAAAGATTTTTTTTATCTCGTCAAAACATGATGTTGTTTTGGAAATGAGGTTTGAAGCGTCAATAAAATTCTGTAGGTGAAATGCTCGAGCATCTCAAAAAATCATATTTTAATAATGCGTTGTCATTTCATTTACAAAAGCTCTCATTAAAAAAAATAAGTTCATGACTACAGCATATGAAATTTACAAAAATGTCATTTTGAGCACGTGATGATATGAAATGAAATAAATAGGAAATGTGATATTTTGTTTAAACAATAAATGCGAGACAAAGTTTTTTGGATTGTCTGCGATACTAAAGTGACTCAGTCAATGAAACAATTAAAATGAATAAAAAAATAATTTAACTTGCATGAACATGGGTGCTTGGCAGTTCAAGAAATTAGGTTCTGACATGTTACATTGAAATATGCATAGCAGATTTCATTTAATCTTTTTTTAGATTTTCTTTCTTTATTTTATTACATTTGTAAATTTTTTTATTATTAATTTTATGTATTTATTGCCGTACGCTTTTTATCTATCTTATCCAATACCAGTGTCCTCTGGCAATGTTAATAAAACAGGCTTTCAATGTTTATGATTATTTTAATAAATAATTAGTGTTATGAAATATAAAAATTTAGTACAATGTACTTTAAAGCTTTTATATTATCTTTGTATTTTATAATTATTAGAATTAGAAAGGTTTTTTTCCTTTCATTATCAGTCAATAAGAGTAAGTCAAACCAACGGAGCTGTCACCCAAAACCTTTCTCACAATGAAGATGTTATCCTGAAAACAACTTGCATAGCAATGGCGTTCAAAATTTACGAAATATCATAATAATCTTCGGTTCATTTCAGTAGAAATTTACAATTTCAGTATAATGACCATAAACCGAATTCATTATTCTAAATGAAAGTGTTTTTTATCACGTGAGAACATGATGTTATTTTGGTTAGGACGTTTTGATGTATTTGAAATTTATGGACAAAAAATATTTTTACCTGCTTTTACCAGTAATGCACTATTACTATGTATGCTTCTTTAACAGCAGATGTGTTTTTAAAAGTTTGACCTGCTTTTATTAGTATTGCTTTATTATTACGTATGCTTCTTTGACAGCAAATGCGTTTTTAAAAGGCTTCATCTCAAAATCAGTCGAGCTCGAAAACAATGTCTGCCAGTTAGAAAAACTGAATTAGTTAAAAAAAATTATCATTATATATATACACTGAAGTTACAAAAGTCATGGGATAGCAATATGCAAATATACAGATGGCAGTAGTATCGCAGCGAAAAAGTATAAATGCGCAGTTCGTTTTCCAGAGCTTTCATTTGTGTTCAAGTTATTCATGCGAACAGGTTTTTTGTGATTTATAGCGGCACGACGAGAATTAACAGACTTTGAACGTGGAATGTTAGTTGGAGCTAGACGCATGGGTCATTCCATTGCGGATATCGCTAGTGAATTCAACATTCCGGTATCCACAGTATCAAGAGTGTGCCGAGAGTATGAAATTTCAGGCATCCCATCCCATGATGGACAGCGCATTGGGCGACCACCTGCACTTAACGACCGAGACCTCCGACGTCTGTGTAAAATGTTCATTGTTAATAGACACGCAACACTTCGTCAAATAACTGCAGGAATCAATGTGGGACGTACGAGGGACGTGTCCGATAGGACTGTGTGACCAAATTTGTCTTCCTTGGGCTTGACAGCAGAAGACCGACTCGAGTGCCTTTAGTGACAGCACGACATCGCCTGCAGCGACTCTCCTGGGCTCGTGAGCATATCGACTGGTCCCTAGACCAGTGGAAAACCGTGGCGTGGTCAGATGAGTCAAGATTTCAGTTGTTACGAGCTGATGGTAGAGTTCGAGTGTGGCGCAGACCCCACGAAGCCATGCACCCAAACTGTCAGCAAGGCACTGTTCAAGCTGGTGGTGGCTGCATAATGGTGTGGTCTGTTTTTACATGGCTTGGACTCGGTCCTCTGGTGCAACTGAACCGATCAGTGACTGGAAATGGTTATGCTCAGCTGCTTGCAGATGACTTGTATGCATGCGTAAATTCATGGACTTCCTGTACCCACACAACGATGGGATTTTTATGGATGACAATGCGCCATGTCACCGAGCCAGAACTGTTCGCGATCGGTTTGAAGAACATTCCGGACAGTTCCAGCGCATGATCTGGCCACCTAGATAGCCCGATATGAATCTCATCGAGCATTTATGGGACATCGTCGAAAGGTCAGTTCGTGCCCAAACTCCTGCACCGTCCACACTTTCACAATTATGGACGTCTATACAGACAGCATGGCTCAATATTCCTGCAGAGGACTTCCAACGACTTGTGGACTCCATGACATGTCGAGTTGTTGCACTTCGCCGGGCAAAAGGAGGACCGACACGATATTAACAGTCATCCCATGACTTTTGTCACTTCAATATATATATATATATATATATATATATATATATATATATATATATACAGAGAGAGGGGGTGATAGAGACCTATAGAGAAATCTCGTGATTGTCTCAAACTGGTTTAAATTGGTTAATGAATTAATGAAATTAATTAAGACAAATAATGACTTAAAGATAATGATACTCTCACATGATAACTGGTAATTTATTATAGAATATTTCATTTCGTATATGTTTTTAACTGTCTTGATTGACAGGCATTATTTTAGAAATATTTTTTCAAATTCAGAGTGAATAAAGCAGAGGGATTCGTCGAAATATAGAGATCATTCATTAATATTATTACAACAATTTACCTTTGTTAATTTCGCATCTAGAAACATGTGATTTTCACATTAAGTCTTAAACTAAAACAAAATTATATAATTTGCATTTTGTTACTTCTTTTGAAATTTTCGTGAATTAAATTAATTGGACTTCTAACAAACAGAGGGCATTTAAAGTTGGTTGTAGTAATATGCATTTTCATTGAGAAAACGCGAGATTTAAAAAATGGGAAATTTCTATTCAGATGGGCATAATAAATGAACAGATTTGGTCATGCCTTTGTTCTTTAATTTGGTGAAGGACAAAATCACGATCAATTCTGTTCATTTAACTGAATACCTAAGAAATATTTCACAATATTTCTATTTGATGCCTGTTACATTGTTTCCATGACGGATGTACTTACTATCAGAAAGGCTATTGGATTACATCCTCGCTATTTAATAATAATGAAAATCACAAGTCCCAAAGAGGGGAAAAAATTATTTAAACAAGGTTAAACTAGTGTCAGTTAAAGTAAAAATTTCTTTTTTTTTTAAATCCCTGAATAAATCAGTAGAAGCAGATCAAGTTCCATGGGGCCTTTTAGGTAATGCCAGCGTCCCTTCTCGGCTTTGACCTCCCAAAACTAAATTATTTCTTTAAGTTTTAATTTAATATCTATATACAAAAATTTCAAATCAGGCAATTTTATGCCAATATGAAATAATAAAATATTTTATTACGAGTCCCATTTAAGGCGGTTTCTGTATGCTCAATGTAAAACATTTATAGTTAATTTCAAACAAAACAGATTTTTAAAAATACAGTATTTAACGGGGGGGGGTTAAATAATCAAAGACAAAGACAACCAGAACCATTAAAATGTCTTTTTTTCCACACTGAAAGCAACGACCACAATGATTTCCAAGTGAATTTTGAACACAAGACGAAATCCTCAGCATAATTTCCAAAAATTTAAATTTTTGTTTTGATTGTTTATGTTTGTACATGTGATCTTATTAAATCAAATGCAAATATAAAATTTTAAAAATATCGAAAAAAGATATTCAGACTTCAATCTACTTTTTCTTTTCATTAACTATTTTTAATAGATGGTATAATTAACTATTTTTAAAAGCACTATGAAATAAATCCATAAGGATATCACGCAGCTATAAATTGTTATGTATATCTTCAAAATTTTTTTAACTCCGTCTGTTACATAAATTATTCAGTAAAATTTGCATAAGAATTGTTATAACTCTAGTGAATTCTGTTATCTATCATATTCACAAATATTCACCCAAAGAATTTGTTTGATATTCTGATGTACTCATAAACTTGATTATTTTGTGTCAATGAAGTAGGTTGGACGCTTAGTGTTAATAACATCCTTTATTTCGCATTTGAAAAATGTGAAGAAACTATACTGTGAAAAAATCTTCACTGTACTGAAATAAAGTAAAAAAGATAATACTCGTGTTGTTAATCAAATTGCACGAGCATATCTTTTCTCTCATTGAATAAATGATAAAATGGATACATGAGGAATGAAAAATCTGATTGTGAAATAAGAACATTTCTGTAAAATAAATTTGTATTGCAGTGAAAAACTTAGTAAAATAATCCATACAAGTAGCTTATAATATTACTTACCATCTAATTTTACTTTATTGTTGTTTATTTTTTATGTGCTGATTTTTTTCTCCTCCCTATGACCAATATATTCTAATTAATAAGAAAACGTGCATAATAATCAGCTTTTTTATTTCTTTTTTTTGTAATACATTATTTATTGGCAATTTTTTTCTTTTTTCTTCTTTTTATAATGCTCATCCTACTACTGAAAAAGTATAGGGGCTCCATGGGACATGCTGTTTTATGGTATTATTCTCCTCGCGAAGCAAAAAATATTTATACATATATTTCATTTTTTAATCCTATATTGAGAGAAAAGAAAATGTATTACTATATACTTTTGTAAAATTAGAAATGATCCTAATACAATAGATGGATTCTTTGTTCCAAAAGAAAAAGACTTCTAAATATCGATAATAGATGGCAGCACAATGAGTCAAAATTGTCACTCTGAAATTTGTGCTTCGATTCTGCTGCCATCTTTCGGGATCTTTTGAAGCATTATATAAATCCCGAATCAGAATTTTAACAGATAAAAGATATTTAAATTCTCAAAATGGATTATTGATGAATTTGATTTGGTGGGAAAGTAAATTATTTTATCATGGGAAAGATTAATAAGAAAGAAAAATAAAGGAAATTATCTGCATAATTTCTTATCCATTATCAAGATTATCGAAGATCACCTTATCTCAAATAAGTCCCCTTAGAATGAAAAAACACCTTAATTTAGAAAAACTCTAGAAAATTATTTAGACAGAATTTTTTTCAGTTTTCATTTCAGAAGTAATTTAGATTCTACATAGCCGTATTTAATCTCCGTGTTTTTTTTAAATATTCGCCACTTCTTAAAGTGTTGTTATGATGGTAATTGTCTAGATGCTTGTATTATTAACATTCAACGGCAAATTTCCAATGAGACAGCCCAGTACCACAAACAATTAAATTAAGAAGTTTTATTTTCCTAGTTACCAAATAAATTTTGTAAAACTTTCTAATTCTAAGAAATATAAATTCTTATTAAAATAATTATGCACATCAAACGTCTATTTTATTAATATTGCGAATGGGCGCAGGTGTTGGACAAGATAGATAAAAAGTATACAGCTATAAACAGATAAAAGTAATCATAATAAAAAACTCACAAATGTAATAAAATAAAGAAAGAAGACTACCCTAAAATAATGCATTTACATATTAAAAATGCATTCAGTTGGCCAGATTACTAAAAAACAGGGCTCATAATGCACTCTGCTATGACTGCAAAATACCTTAATCCGCAATTATTAATATTATTTTATTAATTATTCATTATATTATTTTAAAAAATGGCATTTTTTAAATCTTCTAAAATAAGGATATATATATATGTATGTAACACATTATAATTTTGTGTTTGGAGCAGAAGTTAGAGCCGTGGCCGAAATCAAGGAGAAGACTGTTATAATTTTTAAGTTCGTTTTGTTGTATCCCGAGAGGCATGAATTATGTACAAACAGCATAGATCATATCAGAAGAAGTTAGAAAAGGTAAGAAATTATTTATCCTTGGTCTTATATACTGATATTCTAAGAAATAGGACACTGACGATTTTGGAGGATTTCTTGTTAACCTTGACAAGAGAAACGCAGGAATCTTTTAGAATATGTTTATATCAGCAATTCTCTATCTCTTCACTTCGCACATGGAAGAGATGAAGCAGTATTTTTACAAAGATTTATTTGATTTAATTAAATAGAAAAGGTGGAATGGGATCAGGAAATAAGAGAATATTTTAGATTGACTTTAAAATGGGCTGAATTGAGCTGAAAATTAAGAAATTAAAAAATATCAGATTAAATTTTAAAATATCATTGCATATATAAGTTAAAAAATTCCATTAATTGACATTTTTTATTGATTTAAAACAGATAGAAGGGATTTTTTAGTCAATAATAATATTAAATAGAAAGCTGAAAAGAATGAAAAATAAATTAAAATTTTTTTATGAGAGATTAAGACATAAAAACTAATTTATTCTATCATTGAATAAATAAAAAAAGGAATGTTTTTTTTTCTGTTTCAAGAACATTTAATTAATATTTTGCAGTTAAAAATTTATTTTTTATTTAATATTATTATGTATTTAGCTTCTAGAGGATTATTAAGTTAAACGTTATGTAATAGAATTGCCCCCATGCTCTGTAAATCATCAACTAAACTACATGATAACATTAAAAGTATTAAGCAAGACATTCACTATGATTCATTTACAGATGACTATGAAAGAAAGATATTTCAACAAACGCAATTAAAAATGCAAAATGGGTTTAAAAACATTTCCTTTGGTTAGAGCTTCCTTTTAATTTAAATATGATTATAGAAAAAAAATGCTAGAGATTTCTACTCATTTCTTGATATTGTAGTTCTAGATGTTTACTAGACACAACTTGAGAGATATCGAGTTTGCAACAACAAAAGATTGACGATTGCGCTGCATTGATTGATATATCTTTGGTATGCGCTGGCCGCTTTCTTTCCGTGCAGCATTCTTCACAGACAAGGCTCTCACTCAAACAACAAATCTTTTGTCAACAAACTTCTGATAACAAATTAAGATTTTAAGAGAAGTTAAGAAATGATATCAAAAAAGGAAGGCAAACATTGCAAAATATATTAGGAATTTCGAAAATACTGTAAGCAATTTGATAAATGCATTATTTGGAATAATTCTTTATTATACATGTTTAGAAATTTTAATATAAATTAATAAGATTTAATAAATAATTCATCGGAGAAACAGATAAAAATGTTTATAAGCAGAAATATACAAGAAGATAGACAAATGAATTTCAGTAAAAACATCGTATTAGTTGTTGAACTCGGAGTATACATTTTTAATTTATAATAGTGAAATACACCAAAAGATATTGTTTGAATTATCAAAACATTTAAACTCGTGATTTTGATGAATCTCCATGTTTCAGACTCATCCTATGAAGTCAAAAAAAAAAAACCCCAACAGATTTTTGGATTTTATCTACCAGTCTGTGAATACGATTACTCACTAACACTTTTAGCAACGCATATATGTAGATATTTATCAAATTTTGAGGTAAATCTAATCAAAAGAAATTCGTTTCAGCACAAATATACGCCATAAATTGAAAGCATAAGATCTAGATTGATATATTTTTAGACAAAGTTTTAGCTCAGAGTATAAATTCTCATCTGACTGTCCATTGGTCAGTATTTTCATATACTTGTTAAAGCAATAACTTAAAAGTGCAAAGGCATATATAAAAGAAATAACATACGCATTATTTTTATTAAAATTTAGTTCCATTTCACATTGTATTTTCCCCCAATGCAGGAAATCCGTCTAGAGCTGTCTCCCACACAACTTACTCACAATTTTTGTATTTAACAAAGATACTCTATCCCATCCATCCTCCGCATATGAAACTGGTGTCCTTGGACATGATTCTGAATATCATAAGTGCTCCGAACAACTCTCCATATTTGAGAGTTTTAGATAGAGTCAGAGAAACAGGTACTGTGTATTAATTGCTCTCCCTTAGCAAGCAACAGCTATAAAATATCTACCTTTGGCCTGAATATGGCATCCGATCTTTGGTAATTATTATCCGATCTTTGCTATATCAGGGTAATTAGTTGCTTCAAGTTAATAAAGACAGGGCTGGCCATGTGAGGGGGGGGGTGAGTGCGGCTGATACTATGCACCAGGGCCCCGCAATTGACCCTGATATAATCAAGAAGTAAAACAATATTCTGAACAGTAATAGAGGGATGGAACGAAGAGAGGAAGAAATTTAAATGAAACCATCGATACATTTAGAAATATGCGATGTTTACAGATTTATTACAGATTACAGTTTACTAGAAATATACGGTGTTTACAGTTTACAGCTGTAGAGCAAGTGTGCAACATATAAACATAAAGTAAGCAAATTTATGTTTATTTATCACATCTCCAGTCTATAAAATGCATATATTACTTTGATTATTCTGCTATAAAACGTTTATTATTATTAGAAAATTAGCAGAAAAGAATTAGAAAAATGTTCCAAAAACTTTTTAACGTTTAATAATAAAAATAGTGGATGTCGAACTAATCCAGGAAATTGTTTAAAAATGGATTTGATTTTGAATTAAACGGATGTAAATGACACATAACACATATTGCAATACATTCTAAGTAAAACTTAATGATTTATTTCTAAATATAATAATTGCTATAAAACTTTTCTTTTCGTTGCCGGTTATTATAACAAGTGCTGGGTGGTCTTCAAGCAAATTAAAATTAATATAGAATTATCTTCCGTGAAGTATGCGTACAGAAATCTAAAATATATTTGCTGTACTATGGGTAAAAAAAAGAAATTGCAATATCCTGGAAATAATTAAAAAACAAAGACATTAATAACAAAGTAATTAAATAAATATTAAAAAATAGTAATATGCGTTGGTGTTATATATATATATATATATATATATATATATATATATATATATATATAACAAAAAATTTAAGGCCTCAAATGATTTGTTGCACCCGTGTCCTTTTATAGAGAAGGCCTGCTCTGAATAAAGAGAAACTAGAAAATCCAATATGTATTTTAGACTCTCTTTTCTTTTCTTTTTTCTTTTTTTTTTACTAGATGAAATCAAACTTAGGCATAAAACTACTATTATAACTATAATCGCAAAATTCCGTAAGAAATCTCATTTATTTAAGTTATTGTGCTACTGAGCTATTGCATTTACGAAAGCACAGACAGACTGACGTAATCTGACAAAACTATTACCTAAATTTTATCCATCTCTTTTATTTTTGTTATTATGGCGTTAACGTCTATCCGGTCTGAATAGATTTCATTCAAAATCTAATAGAAATATACACTTATCATTTCAAGAGAGTATAGAGAAAATAAATTTATAATTCATAAAAAAATGTATTCTAAAATATTTTTGAACAAATAATTTTTTTTCAAAGCACATAAATGCACTAGACTAAGTCGGAAAGTCTTTATGATGATATTATTTTGAAATGAGCTTATTTATACAAAGCTTCCAACATAAAATGTTTTTGATGGTTTTGGTAATCATCAATTATTGGAACTTTTAAATCAACGAAGAGAATTTAAATAAAGCAATTCGGTGAGCATAATTACAAAGTAAAGCAAAGAATTATGCCAAATTATTGCCAAAAGTATGTGTCTGCCCTATTCATTTGACTCAACCAATATGTAAACAAACCAATTTTCAATTAGTTATTTTTTTCTCACATGATTCTCACTGTCAAATTCATTGGGCAAATTTAAAAGCGTATTTCGTTTAATTTCTAATTGGAAGAAAATCATAGTAAATTCAAAACGTGGAATTAATGTATTTAATTTTAATCTATCAATTAGAAAAGAAAAAAAATGTTTACGTTTTATATATTTTTAAAGAAAATTATTTTAGGAGTTCAACTATTTGAATAATAAAGCTCTATCTATTGAATTTGTAAAAATTATTTATTTTTTTTGCTCATATTTTACATTTTGGTTACAATCAATTATCTTATTTTTTTTATTATTTTTTTTTGAAATACTGTAATAATTATACATAATAGTAACAATAGATTTAATTCCAACCATTCACAAATACTTAATTAGGACTTATGTAGAATTAAGTCTTATGCAAAATGGGTTCTATTTAATTTTATTCATTAAACTTTTATGCAAACATATATTTTAATACATATTTGAAATGTATTAAAATATACATTTTTAATGTGAACCTGAAGTCCATAAAATAGCCATTAGTTATCAATGATGAGAATGTATCTATGTTACAACGGAAAATGGGTGCATTAACTTCTAAGGGTAAAGACCCCTGACTACCCAAGGGCAGAATTCTGACCTTAACTCATAAGAAGATGACACTTACTTGAACAACCCCTTTTCACAAGGGGGGGGGTATCCCCCTGCTCACAGATAGAGCATGGAGGGAAGAACAACCATATCCGAACCAGAACTCAAATGTCCAGATCACGGGGAAGATACGCTACTCCAAGGTCAGAACGCCGACTTCAGTAACCAGTCTTAAACCAAATTTCATTTGTTTCTAAATCTTCATTATGGTTTATCTTTTTGTGGTACAATATGCAAACTGTATCTAGTTTTTGAATTATTATGCTTGCATACATGTGAATATACAGACCGACAGATGACCAATTCATTGACGAATAAGCAACAATATATATTTCAGATGTTAATGCATCCGATTAATCTAAAAGATTTTTTTTAAGAAGCAAACATTTTAATGTTTAAAAGATGTTTCTAATTAATATAGAGATAAAGCATATTTTGATGTAATGTTAGCATTTATTTATAAAAACTAAAATTTTTCGGGAGGAAATCTTTTTTTTTTACAATTTTTCGTATTTCTTTGTAATATTATATATATAACATACCTTGAAGTACAACTATTATCTAATAACTATATCCTAAAGTAAAATCTTGATGTGTATTGTATGAAATTATTAATGAAATTTCAGATTCTTTTTCCCAACAATATTTACATTAGATAATCATAAACCCATTTCTAGTGCATTCAACATCAAATCCATAGTTCAACACTTTCTGAATAGCATAATGAGTAATAATTAAAAATTTCATTAATATATCTTGATCAGTTTTTAAGATATGACTATACTCATGCAGTAAAACTATGAAAAAAATTCACTTTTCTGTAAATGCATCACTTATTCGTCAACAATTCGCTATAACTTGTCCTTAAATTGACATAGACACAAAATAGAGGTATCACTGAAAGCATCAACGTACTTATTTTTTCCAAGCAGAAAAAAATTTGGATTGAAAATTTCACCAAAATTTATATTTTTAACTTTGTCGGATACCTTAAAAGTGAATTAAATTTTACCGATCTGTCTCCGTACGTTTTGAAGTTATTATGTCCACTTATTGACAAATAGATAGAAAATAAGGCAGATATAATTCCTAAAATATGTTTTTCGGAGATTTGATGCTTGGAGAATCGTCAAAATCTCGAATTCGAATATTCGATAATTCCAATTCTTTCTCATTTTAAACTTCGCATGAATGATTTTTTATCATGTTTTCAGAACATGATGTGGTTTTTGGAATAAGGTTTTTGGCGTCAACAAATATCTGTAGGCGAAAAATAAAAATTTTATTATCTGACGAGCATCTCAAAAAATCATCTTTTAATAATGCTTTGCCATTGCATTTACAAAAGCTCCGATTAAAAAAAATAAGTTATGGACTACAGCAATCAAAATCTAGAAAATTGTCATTTTGAGTACTTGATTATATGAGATGAAATAAATAGGTAATGTGATATTTTTTTAAAAAACAAAAAACATGCGAGACAAAGTTTTTTGGATCGTTTGCAATGCTAAAGTGACTCATTCAATGAAACAATTAAAATTAATAGATATCGTTTAACTTGCACCAGCACGTGGTTGGTGCTTGGCCGTTCAAGAAATTATGTTCTGACATGATACATTAAAATATGCATTGCATATTTCATTTTAAACTTTTGAATTATAAACAGGGAAAAGAAGTTAAATAGCGATGTTAGAATTTTGTAGTTTCTCTGTTTGGGATATTTTTGTATTTATATCTTACAATCTGAAGAATATTTTATTTAAATTTAATACTAAACTGAAGTTGCCAAAGACTTGTTGCATACTTATCTCAAAGCTATCGATTGAAAAGGGACATTGATTAAAGCCTTCAATGTCAACCCGAAGTGCAGCTGACAGTGGGGGAAATAGATAAACATTTTCGATAGGGAGACAGTTACAAATGATTTTCTCTCTGTGGGTGACAGTCATTCCTTGTACCTCCCCCTTCAAAACATTCTAATCTTTCAGCCTCAGCCCCAAGAATAACAGCCGACAAGAAATGTTGTCTCCTCCTTTCATCTTCAGCATCAGGAGCGTTCCCTCTCACATAGAATGGGCGAGACTGAGAGGGAGGCTATCTGAATTTGTGAAACAGTGTCCAAGATAAGACTGCAGAATTGCGTTAAATTTATTTAAACACTAGCCAGTTTTGGAGACTACTGGTTCATTGAGATCAAAGTTTGCTAAAAAATTTCCTTTAAATATTTTGTACAACTTGAATTTAATGGGGGGGTCAATAAAATATATCTTAAACATCAAATTTGGATAGTTCGAATTCTTTGCAAAGACATATTTTCCTGTCTATTGTGCTCTTCATTTTCCTAATTTTCTTTATATATTTTAACACATCTAACTTTATTTCAGGAAAAAATGGCAATATTTAAAAGGAAGGCACTTTAAGGATGTTTTGTTCTTGATAATTAAGATAAACTTCAATTGTAAAGCAAATTTTAAAAAAACCGCTTTAAAAGAATGCAGTATACTAAAACCAGATCATTCTGGACATGAAAATCAAGACTAATCTTCATATCTTAATCATTAACAGTAGAAAAGAGTCACGATGATATATTAGGATAGAAAAACGATTTGACTTGCAATAATGAACAACACTGTTATCAAATATGCTTAAAATATTTTTCAATTAGTTAAAAAATAGAAAAAAAAACGGTAAAAAATTAATATCATTAAAAAGATTTTTTAAAAATTCAATAAATTATTTCATATGTAAAAATAGTTTCCATTTTATGAAGTTATAGGGAAAATCCACTAAAATTTCACTAAATAAATTAAATAATATGCTAATTAATTAAAAAAAGGTCCGAATGGCACGTATCTATCCTCCAAAGTATATATGGGAAAACTGGTAGCAGTATACCAGTTTATTGTTAATAGATATTTTTATTGTTAGTAGAAATTTAAAAACGGAAATGAAAATTAAAAATAATTAATTAAAATGAATTGCCTTTACCTTTATTTTATATTGCAACAAAAATTAAACTATGCAATATCTCTGAAGATTAAAAAAAAAATTTCAAAACTTCTTTTTTAATGAAGTTTTAGAATGGTCGAAATATTTCTTAATATTGAATTACTATTAATTATCATTTCAAACACAAGAAATCTAATATTTCAAAACTGTTTTGGCAACAGAAACAAGGGCTAGAAACGAATGCACATTCGCTGTATTAATATTTTATTCTATATTCAACTGCTCAGAAATAATACTATATTCTTGAATAATAATGATATTCGTATATTAATTCATATTATGCTCTACTATAAAGCTGTGTAGTATTGATAAATATACGAAAGCATTGTTGTTTTTTGCAGTTTAATTGCATTTCTTTGTATTTAATAAGGGTTATTAAAAATTTTGAAGTTCTTTCCGTTTTTTGCTTCGTTTATTTTATATGAATTTTCAGTCCAATTCTTAATTTAGAAATTATATTCTATATTTAAAAAGATTCAATTAATACAAATAATTTTTTCAAATGTTTCTTTCTGTGCAATAAAAAACAGCAACTGTTGTTTTGAAACACCTAATCAATGTATTGGTAAATCCAAATAATATTCAGAATCCAGTTAGTTATCAAAACTTGTTCTAAAAAATTAAAATTTGAAATTAGGCTCATTTAAAAAAAACATACGTAGTCTTCAACTAAATTGTGAACATATTTTTTATTATAACTAATCTGCAATTGTGAAAGCTGCAATGGAAGTGAAAAAAGTTAAGAAATGCTCACCAAGAATATTTGTCATTGTTTAATAACTTTGTTTAATCTCATTTTTTAATAACTTTACAATTAGATCTGTAATTTTTGTCAGAAACCCGATTGTATAGCGGTTAAATCTTCGATAATATGACTTCACATAAGAAAGAATATGCTCACAGACATATTTCAAAAGTGATATCTTGAACTAAATATAGTCTAAAACATCAAATCAATAGATATTATTTTTTTTATTACAAAACTTTTTGCATAATTCGCAAATCACGTACTAATCGTAATAGTCTAAACGTATTAATTAAATGCTATTCGGAATTTGAGATATTCGGTGATAGATCTTTTAGCTATCCATAAAAAGTATTAAGATACCTCCTCGATTGTAATATTTTTTAAGGAATACAACGCATTCATCTAAATCTAACAAAACAAGCATTATAAAAAAAACTAAGTCAATCCCTAATTAGGTTAACAAAGGAAAAAAATTATTGATTTTCGCATTAATTGAACTCGCATTCTTCACCTTCACGCGAAAAATACTGAAATCCTCGCATTTCAACGGTTGAGTTACTGCTTGATGATTTCAATTATCCTTACAAACTACAAAACTCTATTGACAATTAATTAACTTTAATTCACAAATTAATGTTTGAAAAAACTACATTAACATCTAGAGTCATCCACTGCAAGTTTAAAAAATGTATTTGAACTTGAGCGGATGAATAAAAAAATATTTTATGAACGATTTACGCTATTAATAAATCAGCTGAGTCATCTAATGGATTCTACTGATAATTGAAGTAAGTCGCAAAAAAATTTAACTTCCATTAGTTTTTGTCTTGCTTGAAATGTGTCTGAACGTATTTTAGCACAAAAAACTGAATAATTTTAGAAAGCGTTACATTACAAAAGATTTGCTTGATCTGCTTTTCCCCTTGTTTGTGGAAGAAAATTTTTGTAATATTTCTTCTCAAATCATTAAAGAATAAATGAAAGGCGTTCTCCGCGCATTGGAAATGTTTTCATCTGCGTTTCCCATTTCTTCCTTCAAGAAGCAGTAGTGTAGATTGTTAGTGTGATAGAATAAATATGAAAATAAGATAATCCATGACGAAAATTGATAATCCATGAAATAACCTATTAATTAATTTGATTACAATAAAGTCGGTTTCATTTTCCATAGAATGATTAATTGGAAAACGTTCTTTTTCAAGTTAAGCTATCAAAGTATCTATAAGCGTTCCTTTGTGGCAATCATCAGAAAGAAATTCCTTTGCTATCAGCTGACAGAACATTGGTTCCGATGCAGTGTGTTAAAGCCTGTCTTAGACATTCAGTTGATTTGTGGTTTTTGTTGATGGATCTGTTCAAATATCCATGCAGATAGGAAATAATATCTCATTAATTGTACTTCTTGTTATGAATATGATGTATTCATCAAAAATTAATGAAAAAGAGCACCAATCACGTCTAAATTACTAAATACACAATTTAACCTTCCTCTAAAATATAGGGTACGCCTACATATAATGTATTTTATTATTTATTAGAGTC
Organism: Argiope argentata; assembly: GCA_026289955.1. NCBI lineage: Eukaryota > Metazoa > Arthropoda > Arachnida > Araneae > Araneidae > Argiope > Argiope argentata. The sequence continues at coordinate 18,049 of JAOUZG010033477.1, forward strand.
AGTGAGTGAAAGAAAAAAATTCAATAGTTTCATTGTGCCATATTCATTGAAGAGTGAGAAAGATGTAAATGTTAAGTAATCCTATAACTCAATATTTTATTCTTTTTACGGAGAATGAATCTGAAAAAATGACGTATTATAAACAAAATTTCCTTATTTTCTTAATTGACTAAGTTTATATATATATATATATATATATATATATATATATATATATATATATATATATAAAATGCTATTTTATTTTTTTTTCTCTAAATATGCACTGATAAATTTTGATGATGATGATGTCGGGTCCGCTTTTTACCACGGAAAGAAGGGTGCAGTAGCTTCTGAGGATATGAACCCCTGAGCAACCGAAGGCAGAATTCTGACTTCTTGTTCATATAAGGATGAATCACACACACACACGCTTGCACAGCCCCTTTGGACAGGGGGACACATTCACACAACTCACAGATAGTACACAGAAGAACAACCATGTTTTTACCGAGACTCGAACCAGGGAAACCCAGATAACGAAAAAGACAAGCTCCCTCTGTGCCAGAAAGCCGGAACTGATAAATCTTAATAAATGTAATAGTTTTCGTGGATCAGCATCATATTTTCCTGTCCTCTGTTTTTGATTCTTTAAAAAATTTGCAAATTTCTAGGTTTGTCTGATATTGGTTTCTTGACATTGGATTAATAGCATATTTTGAATGTATATATATTATCATAGCTGGAATGCCTTCGTCACCCTTTCAGCCCATTTTAGAATTTTGATATTTTTACAACGAAATGCGTATACGAATTCTCAAGTAAATATTTCGACTTACAGAATTTGTTTAATAACTCTTTTGACTGCATGCGCCATTTTTTTTGAAGAAATGCTATTTTTTTAATTGGAAAAACATCAAAATTTTAAAAAGAATGCTTTAGTAATTTTGGCTTATAATACTTCTGCAACGTATACACGTTAATATTCTTTTATTTTTTTTTCCTTGCAGCTTATATGAAAGCCAGTTTTTAAATTGAATATGCAATTTCAATTAAAAAACTGGCAATATAGGGAAAAACTGGTAATATGGTAACTGGTAATATAGGGAAAAAATTAAATATCATCATATTTTACTTTGTTTTTTTTTATATTCAAACATATAATATGTGGAAACATGGGATACTCATACTACACCCAAACTGGTGCAATTATTCTTTATTAAGAATCAACGAAATGTATTCTATCCTAAAATGTTTTTTGATTCTAAAGTCCCCAATCATTTGTAAATGTCCATATTGCTAGGATTCACTTCATACTATTTCCCTAACAGTAGACGAGTGCAGTAAAATGCCTCGAGCTTATGAGGTTTACTATATCATTATAAAATAAAGCTTCTATAAAATACCATTTGTTAAAACTTTGTGAAAGAAAGATGTTAAAGTTACTAGAATATATTATAAAATAAATTACAAAAATATGAAATATAGTTAAGTTTCTAAAACGTTAAATTAATTTTTTTTTATTTAAATAGTACTGATTTTCACTGTATTCTGCTAAACATCGTCATAAAATGGAATTAAAATAAAATTAAAAAAAAAGATTTTTGATGATTAAAGATATCGTAGTTTGGAGATATTAGAGTCTCCATAAAATATTCGAAAAGTTAGTTGAGTTATTATTTGTTGTAAAAAAAGAATTTAAAGTTTCTTAAAATTATACGGTTTTTTTAATTCTATTATTGTTATTATTTTTTGGGAGAATTATAAATGACAACCAAAAATTTATTTGCCGTTTCAATAGTACATAACAATAGCAATTATTCAAATAGTTCAGTAGATTCCATAGCAATTATTCAAATATTAGAATAGATTTTAACAATAACATAGTGATTATTTCACCATATAATTATTCATCGAAGAACAAACTGTATCATTAACAATTGAGGCATTGCATGTTGATTTCATTATTTGCTTGATAGCGTACTGATGCAGTGGGCATGATTTTTTTTTTTGTAATTTGTTAATTCACATTGATTATTTGAAAATGGTTGAGGAGAATAGTTATTACCGTATTTTCTTTAATCTATTTCCTGTGTTGCCAGTTTGAAGTAGTCTGAGGTTTCAATTTTCACTATTGTTTAGACTTGATCATGTACACGGCATTGATCAACATTTTAAAAAATTTGAACATCAAAAAAAAGGGGGGGAGGATTAGTGACTCTTGTTTTCAAACAGAAAATGAATGAGCTAAAAAGATAGAAGATGGAATTTTAACAGACTGTGGTTGACTGTGGGGACACAGACATTTTGGTTGGTGACATTTGGTGCAGGAATTTTAGTGAATCTGTTCAATTTATTTCTAGAGATAATGAACAGACATATTTCAAACATCGCATTATTCCTTTTTTTTTACCGCAGTTCTGTTTAATTCACCAGCTGTAAAAAGCGTCTTAGTTTCAATTATAAGACTAATTTAATTAAATTCATATAAATGCACGTTTATTTGCCGATTATTATTTTCATTTTCAGTTCTCAAAAACTGTTGTAGTTGATATTCAATTCAACAAGCGAAAAAAATCGTAAGCAAATTAGTAATATTATTTCTAGAAGAACTATTTTGTTTTGTAAAGAAATTCTAGGGCACATTAAACTAAAATTGAATCTGTATTCCTGCTTGATACGACTGAAGAAGTAATGAGTACGATAAAAAATAAAGGAAATTCAGAAAGTGGGGAATTAATGTACATCCAAATCTTTACATTGGATAAACAAAGGAATTTATTATAATTTTGGCGACAAATAAACCAAGTTTTAGATGAACCAAGGTATAAACAAAGAGCACATGAATGTTGCTTTAGAATTCATCATATAATATTTTAATAAAAATGCTCTTATTTCTTTTTAAAAAGCTATATTTTGCTGGTAAATAAATAACATAAGTAAACTTTACTTAAAGAAACAACCGCGGACGACGAATGCCTTTTCCTTGTAATTGGGAATTTATGTTTATCAACCATTGCATTATTTCATGTAACCAATTCATAGCTCGCCGCGGTGTCTTTTGAGCAAACCTAAATGCAATGAATACATCGAGTCTCTGAAGTGAATTTTATGGCGTGCTTATTAGTTAAATTACTTTTTCCCTGTAATAGTTAGGCTAGTGAGGTTAAAGACCTTCTGAATTTATAATCTGGCGTACCGAGAATATGTTCTTTAAATTAAAAGGACTGCAGCAAAACTGAAAATAAAAGAAGAGAAACAATAATTACGCTACTCGAAACATTCGGCCTGAAATATGCATTTTGATTTTTCAGATTGCCTTCATTTTTTAAATAAAATTTGTTGTGTTTAGTTCATAATAATATTTCTTTCTTTTTTTCATTTCCAAATTGATGATGATGATGTCGTGTCCGCTTTTTACCGCGGAAAGAGGGGTACAGTAGCTTCTGAGGGTATGAACCCCTGAGCACCCGAGGGCAGAAGTCTGACTTCTAGCTCATATGAAGATGAAACACACACACATACGCTTGCACAGCCCCTTTTTACAGGGGGGCACATTCACCCATCTCACAGATAGCGCACAAAGGAACAACCATGGCCGAACCGGGACTCGAACCCGGGACCTCCAGAACACGAGGCAGACGCGCTACCTCTGTGCCAGCAAGCCGGCATTTCCAAATTTTTGAAGTTGAAATAATTTCGATTTCCACTTAATATGGTTTCTAATAATTAAAAATGATCGTGAATGCTGCATTTGTTTATCTCATGAGTAGTTGATTAAGTTAGAAAATAAAATAGATAAATTCGTAGAATATAGATAAATAATAGAATAATTCCTTGAAATTTTGTAGGTGTTTTTACCAATCTTTGGGTTAAAAAAGAAGTTTTAAGAATTTTCTGCTGTATTTTAAATAAAACGCTCTTTTGGAGTTTCTCTATTTTTGTTACTAATAACTCAAAAATGAAACTTTCGTCTGAAATTTTTCCCAATTTTTGAATTAAAATTGGTTTAGTTAAGTTACCATGAAAAATATCAAATGTGGAACGGCAAATAACGATTTCCTTCGCGAACATTGGAATTGATTTTCATGCCCTTATATTAAGCAAACAGACAAAAAAAATCAGTTGCACTCCTTTGTAAATCATACAATGACTACTGTGACCAAAAGAACACGGAAAAACTTGAATGACCGGCCAAAGTGACAGCAAAACTGGCGGAACTGTGCTTAAGTCTTAAGGGTCATCATTGGCTACGGTACAACTCTCCCTAAGGAAATACGTCTCCTCATCGATGGGAGGTAGCAACCTCCACCCGTTAGTGTGATTCTCAAGGTTGGCGAGAAGTAACCCCCATACCGGAAGCATCTCCCCCTCAATTATAAGCCCCCCTCACAAAAAAGGTCTGTATTCTTTTGTCAACATTTTCGATTAAAGTATTCGATTTGAAATATTCTGATACAATTTTATAGCACCATTTCCCCATATTCATCTGTAATGTGTGGTGCAATGATGTCTGATGATCAATAATAAATTTGTCTCGATAGATGCAAATGGCTTTCAAGTTGAAAATGCTGGCACTGATTCCTTTTTTGTTGACGAAAAAGTGTAATGTCATAATGCCATTATAAAAAATTTCATACTCCACGAAAGTAATCAGTACTTTGAGGAAGTTCGATCTCATGTGTTTTTCGTTTGTCATCAGTTTCCTCCTTAATACAATATTCATCTTTATGATGGGACTGGAAGCCTTCTTTAAATGAAATAGTAGTTTGTTGTTTCAGATCCAACTTGATTTCGTGTTGGAGAGATAATATTTATCGTATAAACAATGTTTATCTTTCTTGTGGTATTTCGCATTTTTAAGTCTGCGTTGAAGTAAACACTTCATGTAGTGCACTTTAGAGATTTCTATTAAAATCTCTTGTCAAATAAGTGTTGCAATTTGTTCGTGCAAATCAATGGAAAGGAAACAACTTTTATGTATTGCAAAAGATCTATCTCTCGAAGACAGGCAGAACAGTGATCCGTACACCGCAAAATTTTACTTTAATTTTTCCCTCTTTTTTTCCCTTTTATCATTTTTTTTAAAATTCATTCAATAAAAATATTTGCGAACATACACTTTTAATTGTTAAACTTCATATATTCCTGCTATTGCTTACCGTTTTATTACAACTTTGACAGTATGAACAAGAGAGTCATCATATCTCTGCTGTCAGAGTCGCAAAAGTTAAAAGAATGAGTATCATTATTACAATTTTCCCTTTTATGTTTTCCCCTCTAAATAAGAAATTACTTGCAGATACGAGCTATTGATACTTTCATTCAACTTAAAATTGGTACGATTACCCTTTTTACTTGAATAATTTGTTAGTTGTTTTTCAACTGGCACATTTTAAAATTCCCGGTTTAACACTTGTTTTCCAAATTCTATGTCGCACTTTGAACACATGGCTCCAGCCCTTTGAAGTTTCTTTTTAATAACAATGTATTTTTGCTCTAAATTATTTGATGCCAAAAATAACAAAAACTTTGTCTATTTAAGAAAAGAAAATGTACTTCTTAGTTACATACAATTTATTCAAAGCTAAGTTTCCTCAGATTTTTTCATTCTCCTTGATTTTTTTATGTTTTTTTTTATTGTTGTAAAAAATAATTCTCGGAGTTGAATTTTAAATATAACTCTATTTTTTGTTGTCATTTTCTTTTTAATCTTTTACTTAGGTTTAAAAAATTTCATTTTCCCATTTTATAATTTAGTTAATGAATCTTTTAAAATCAATATATTCCAGATTTTTAAGAATTAAAAAAGTAAAAAGTTTTTTTTATACATAAAGACACGGAAAATTATGCATGCCATTTTATGAGATGACCCTGAATTGACCAATAGCCATCCATAAAATTATTCCAGATAACGGCTCTCCCTTGCTTTAGTGTAGTCGGGAAAATAATGAATTAAAAAACAGAGGGCTTCGATTTCATGAACTAGTTCCCCTTAAGATTCATCGTTTATGCGGGCCTAGTTCATGCTAAATCTGATGCCGAGAGCAAAATATCCTCTTTGAGGTAAGGAGAGGAGGAACTGGAGAAGATGGACGCAGCTGGTCATCTGATCTGGTCTCAAAACAGAAAGATCCTCCCAAAATTGCCAATGCCAATGAGGTGGGAGTGTTCTGGGAGTCGCCTAGTCTCTGCGGCCTTTAACCTTCCTTTCAGCCAATTTGATGATTAGTGCATAGCAATTTTTATGTTGAGCCAAATAATTTTTCAAGCACCAAACGGTGTGAGGGAGTTATTATTAATTTAATTTAAGTTATCAGGATACCAAGCTAGGTTACTAAAATAACGTCAAAACAAAAACAAAAAAAGCAATTACATTTACAATTATTAATTTTAATTAACCGTAATGAGAAATTCAGGATCAGTCCATTGGCAATTAGCGAAAGGTACCAATCACGTCGTCAGGTACAGAGGTGGGTCTGGGGTAGGGGTGAGCAATTAATTAGTATTTCCAGGGAGTCTAATTGATTCCGCAAGAATCATTAATTTATCGCATACATTTTTTTTTGCTGCATCAATTTTGAAGTTCCTGAGAGATCGTTGATAGAGCTGAAAATTTTGCTTAATTCATTGGCTAGGGCCATCACCTCCTGAATGCATCCACTCTGTGTGGTCGCGAAATCACTTCTATTGGTTTTTTTTTACCTTTTTTCAAAATTACCCTTTCTTAGTTTCCAAAGTAAGTGTTATATTAAATCACCCTTCTTGCATTCTGGATTTGAAAACGAATAAAAGGATAATATTCCCCCTCCCTTTTTTTTTTTTACAAAAACCAATAGTTCAGCGATTTTAGCCTAAATGTAAGTTTTCTTCAATCATCTTCTTTTTCCCATAGAAGCTTTATTTTTGTAATGATAAATGGAGCCTCAAAGTCCTCGATATTCTACTATACGCTTCTGTTGTTTTTGTATATTTGGTTTTAAGGGGGAAGAGGATGAACTTCAAAAATTGTATTCTAAAAATTTGCTATTAGATCAATACCCAGGAACATTGAGTCGGAGGAAAAAATTATAGCCAATGTTTTGTTACTGAAAACACTCCAATTGGGGTCATAAATTTCCTTCTTAAACAATGCGGGCTATGTTTGCCCGACGCATAAGGGTGAAGTAAAACTAGGCGCACTTCGTAAATAGCGATGAACATTAAATCTCCTAGTATCTAATACTACAATCTGATCTATCTTCTGTAATATACTTGCTGGATATAATAAATTTTAAAAATAATGTCTATAAATTATATTTTTTTATAAAAATAATTGGAATATGATCATCTTTGAGCGTTTGTCAACCCTAAATCTACCCTTTACTTCAACACTTATGAATGCGTAGGTATGTTAAAAATGCTTTAAATAGATTTCAGTGCTCGAGATTGCGAAGTCAAATTGAAATTAATTTACGGAAGCTATTTCGCCAACAAGAGAAACCTTAATCCTTTCGTGATATCAGCCGTACCTCCAACCATTGAAATCATTAATTCATCACCTATGAGAAATTACTCTCCATTTGAACCTTTTTGTCAAACAAATTATGAGTTTTTGTAAACAGTTCTTCCTTATCAAAGATGTGCTGAAAGAATTTTTACTTTCGACAGTAAGATCTACAGATCGTAACATAAATCAGTGAAATGGAGAAGAAATAGCATGATGGCTTTTTTCTATGCATTGGACATATTTGAATCTGCTAGTAGAGGTTTCAGGTCTTTTACCCCTTTCTTGTTTCTTTCTTGTTTTTACCCCTTTCTTGTAACAGGATTTTTTTAATAATAAAAATGAAAAATTATTTGTGCATACCATAAGAATACCCTGTTTTCTTTCAAACTTTGCGTGTGTATTTTAAAATTTTACGAAATTTCTCTGATGTTTTGATCTCTCTGTCCTATTTTTTTTAATGACTTTTGCAGGAACAAAAAAATAGTCCATGGATGTGAGGCAATATATTTCAAAAAAAAAAAACCCCACAAGAAGTCGAAGTCGATTGGAAACTGCAAAACCAAACGGATGAATTATTTGAAGATATTGTAACAAAAGGAATTGAATCTGACTCGTTTTAAACTTCATTCTCGAGATTCATATAGGAACGAATGCATAAAGAGTAAAATAGCAGCATATGTGTTTATAAAAATCGAAGAATGAAGAATAAGCGTAACCCAAGTCCTTCTTGCTTTTAGAATTTTCAGTTCTTCGAACCACATATCGGTTGGCAATATGTCTTTTCATTGTGATTTCAAAATACCTCGAACTTTTTTAAAAAATTAATCAATTTTTTTAAAATAAAAAGGATTGTGAATATGATGCAATATTCTGAAAGAAACGAATAGAATTCGAATGGACTCTAATGTCCTGCCGTTGGAACATCATGTGTATTTTATCGAACCTTGATGTTGGAGATTGGCTAATAAAACAGCGTTCATACGAGGCTTACTATTGCGTGTCTCAGGAACATCACGTGACTCCAACGGGACAATGACAAATGGCTATCTTATCGGGACAACTATTTACCATTGGCCCTTTGATGTCATACGATTCTACTGAATTAGGTCTAATCATCTGTTGCTCGCAATAGTTGTCCTCGTGTGAACGTTGTCCTCGTAAGGAACGATCGAAAATTTCAGTTAGCATCACGGTTATTGAAATGGATTTTCAATGTAGGATAAAAGAACACTTCATGTTTGGAATTTGTTTACATAACACATTGGGTGAGAATTCATTTTCTCCCTTCTTAAGTTAAAATTTCATTAGCTTTTTAAAATCATTTGAACCATTTTTTTTTCATTATTACCTCGATGAATAAAAAACTGTTAGTGTAAAAAAATAATTTTGAATAATAAGACTGTAGTTCAAATATACACGGATATCTTACCACAGGAATATATGGTGACTTTTTGTTGAATAATTATACGAAAAATGACTTCGGAAGTCGGATTGTAACAAATGAATAAAACTTCGTTTGTCGGGTTTAACACTGTATATCTTTGCTGATTTTGAAATTTCGGATTCGAATAACTTATCTGGTGAAAACATATTTTTCCTTCTTATTTTTTTAACTGCACTAAATTTATAAAATATTTTTATCTATATGTTTGCTTGAAATATAAAAGATCGTAGAAAGAAAAAGAAAGCACTATTTTATGACAAAACGACTACAATTCAAATTTGAATATTCAACAATGCTCTCCTACTGGAATACATTATGGCCTTTTTCAAACTTGGGTCTCTGATAGTGATGAAAGAATGAAGACAGCTATTAGCGTCATAGTTTTTGAGACTAAAACTTTCTATTACTGTATTTATTAGACAATTATTACTATTATAAAGAAATGCACTATCTAACGGTATTAGTTTTGTATTTTAGGTTCGAATCTTGCATCGGGTTATTCGTGATTATTTTAAAATTCCATGAAATTCCTAAATTCGATTCAACCATTTATATATCAACTGTAGGGGGGAAAAGATTGTATATATACAGCAATGTTTTCGATGAAAAAAATAAAATTTGAATATGAATGTTACAAAGATATCCTACCCTAGAAATGCAGAGTGAATTTTTCCTTAGAGGAATGATTGAATGAAAAGTGGAATTACCTTAAAATTTCTGGAGACCGTCTTTTTGTGAAGGGTTTGACGATAAAAGATGTGCAGATCGTTCTTAGATTTGGAATTACAGATTTGAATCTCTCCTTAGGAGAATATATTATTTCAATCTCCAAGATTCTAAGAATTCTTTTGGTTGATTTTATTTATCATTTGTTGGAAAAAAATAAAACTCTCTGTCAGGGTCACTAAATTTTAAATTTATGTTTATTTAAATTCATTCTTTAATTTGTTTTTATATATTTCCTGTATGGCAACCAAACATATAAAAGTAGTTTCTTTTGTTGTTTTTTGTGGATTGGCAATGAAAAAAGAAGAAGAGAGGAGAATAAAGATGGCGATGTGATTGTTTAGAATTGTGTGTGATTTAAAAAAGAAAAGTTTGGATGTTGAAAGTTGTGAGTTGAAAGAAATGTTTAATAAAGAAGATTATTTTTTTTAAAGCTTGAACTTTATTTGCCAACACGTAAGCCACGACACTCTCTGTATAAGGTATGTTTGGATAACTCGATTAATGTTAAAGTGTAAATGATATCTCTACTATAAGAATAAAATGTACCTTTTTTTAAACGTTAATCGCGAATGACGGATAGTAAATGATAGCAATAAGTTATTGAAGAGTACAGTTAGCCCCACGTACCTCACCACTTTATCGCGCAAATGAAAATAATTCATATTTCATTTTATCATGAAATAGATCATAACTTGCATTTCTTTCACGAAATAATAGAAATATTTAGCCTTTGCACTTGGAAAAGTAATTCGATGCATAATTATTCAGCATACAAGGGCTTGTTTATTGCTCCAAATTTGTGCGTGTGTTTAAATTGAATTGCTCTGCCTTTTTACCATTCTGTGGGTATTTTCAATAATCAAAGTTGAAAAATAAATAAATAAAACTCCAAAATGATGCACCGTCTTGAATGGTGCCCAAGAAGCATTATCGAGTGCAAAGGGTTAAAGAAATCCAGAAAACAAAATCTTTGTCAGCGTTTATGGAAGTGTTTTAAAGTAGAAAATATTTTTTAACAAATATCTACAGATAAAATAACTGTAATGTGTCTGACATTTAAATTTTTTTCCCTACGTAATTTGTTTCCCCCTTAGTTTAAACTAAACTTTTGCAAGTAAACTGAGTATCGTTGTAATTAAGGTGAATTATTACCTTCAAAAAATAGTTTCATTCTCCAAGAAAATCGGGCAATTTTAAAAACAAGGATCAAAATTGGTATGTGGTAGTCACAGACAACTGAAGTAGAATCTCTTTCAAAGTTAAGTTGCACATCGCTTTCAGGAAAAAATTTCTGCTTAAAAGTGACGATGAAATAATGACAGGCGAAAAAATGAGAACAATGTATAACCGGAACTTTGCGTCGTATAAACAAACACTTAATTATTATTATAGTTACAAATAAATTAAGATTAAAATGAACCGAGGTGGAAAAATGGAACTCATGAACGTTGCTTTACATATCCTTTTAATAACATTGCTTTTTGATTTTTAAAAATCGACTTCTGTATATTAATAAATAATATTACAGTCCACTTAAAGAAATAATTGTAGAATGGGGCTCTTTTTTCCTCATAATCGATAATTTATTTTGGCGCTACCACTGAATTCTTTCACGCTTCCAGCAAGTGATTATAGCTCAGCGCGGCGTCTTTTTTATTAACTTAAGCGTGACGAATACAGAGGGATGTTGAAATAATATTTATGATGCTCTGAACAGTTCCACTGCTTTTTCAAAGAGATAGTTAAGACATTGAGGTTAAATACCCTCTAGATTCATCATAAGTATCACAGTAAATGATTCTATTAACTGGAAGAGCGGAACAAAACCGCAATAAAGAAGAGAAAGAGCAGTTACGAAGTGAACTCAATTTCGATACTCGATACATCCGCTCAAAAACACAATTTTTGCCATTTCGATTTACATTCATTTCCGAAAAACATGATGATGCTTTTTAAGTTGAATCCTTCATATATTTTCGCTGATAAATTTTTTGAGATGTTTAGATTTATATTTAATATTTTCTTTCTGATGATTCCATTGAAATGTTAAACTCGTCGTAATTTTTCTAGAAAATAACACATTAAATCAAGTATTTATGAAAATGCTATAATTTCTTTATGTACAACTAGAAACTTTTTATTTTCGAATTAGGGTGCCCTTTCCCCAAAACATCGAAATTTTTAAACTTCTGATTTTACACCATTAACTCTCACCCCCACACAAAAAAAGCCTTTCTATCATGTCAGAACATGCCTTTTTTTTGGGGGGGATGAGGTTCTTGGCGTCAACAAATATCCGTAGGCGAAAAATGGAAATTTTATTATTTGCCCGGACATGTCAAAAAGTCAGCTTTTAATAACGCGTTGCATTGCGTTTACAAAAGATTTGATTTTAAAAAAATAAGTTAATGGCTGTAAAAAATATAACCTAGAAAAATGTCATTTTGCTCACATGATTATATGAAATAAAATCAATGCGGGAGAAAGTCTTTTGGATAGTTTGCAATACTAAAGTGACTCATTCAATGAAAGAATTAAAATGAATAAAAATACATTTGAACTTGCACGAGCACGCGGTGTTTGGCCGTTCAAGAAATGATGTTCCGGCATGATACATTGAAGTATGCATTGCATATTTCTTTTTGATCTTTTTAATTTATTCAAACTAGGCCCTGAGTAATGCAGGGCATAAGGGGCAGTTGCCCCGGGCCCCCACATAATTGGGGACGCCCAAATCGAATATAAATTTTATTTTACGTTTTCTTCTTTAATGACTCTTTTTCATTACTAAAGTAGTGAACTAGAGGGGTGCCCCAAAGAAGTTTTAGCCCAGGGTCCCAACTAGGCTAATTCGGGCCCTGATTCAAACGCTATGTTATTACAGAAATTAATATAAAACTCTGCTTTGAGTGAGCTAAATAAATAAAACAGCTTTGATCTAGACGGGTAAAATTTAGTGAAACATGAACATGAACTCTACACTAAATTTGTATTTAATTGCAAAATGTGGAACACATCTGAAACCTGAATATTTATTGCAGCTTACTAAAATTGTTGACGACAGATTTGTTTCAATATACAAACTTATAAGAGATTGTAACAATGAGTTATAATTTCTGTCTGTAGATTTTTTTCCCATTAAGAATTCAATTTTTTAATAAAACAGCTTTGTTGAATCTATTTATTTTCATAAAATTAACTTTCTAATAAAAATTTATGGAATTATGATGATATTCTTGAGATTTAAAGTTCGAGAGAGGTTTGTTAATTATTTGAGTTTTGAGGGAAATTTAGAAAAAATAAATAAAATGACACTTCCAATGCTGAATAAGTCTATAAACTATGAGTCTTGAAAACTATTACCCAAATTTCTCTTAACTTTTTTACTTATTGAAAGAAAATTATCCTAATAAATAATTTTAAAAAGCATAATAAAGGCTTAAAAAACATATATTCAATTATTCTTATGTCTTTTTAAACATGAATACGTGATAAAGGAATTGTAAAATAGAAAAACGTTTTTCAGTAGAGCAAACCAAAAATGGTGGAATCCAAAAAAAATTGTGCTCTAACTCTAAATAGTCCTTAAATATTCAAAAAATTATATAATTATCATAGTCAGTTTGCAACGGCGACCTTTTGGGACACCATGTATATTTATCATATACGGTGTATGGAATACTCGTGAAATTCGAAGGTTAAAAAGTTACCTTTGGCTATATTTGAAATTTCGGATCAAATTATTTTAATTTAACACGAATTTTGTTTTTTTTTTCAATCAGAGTACAGTTGCTCGAAAAAATATATGAGCACCGTAACCCCAAGAAAAATTTGCCAAAAGTGGAAAACGACCTTTTTTAAGATTATTTTTTTTTGTTGCATCCATACTTGTAAATGAAATGCTTCGAGTGGGGAAAGGGAATGTAAATGTTTGTAAGGTTGAAATGAATCAACGTCAAGTGTCCTTTTTTATGATTGGAGACGATATTTTGGCGTGCTTTGAGTGTTTATTTTTGGGGAAAAGATTGTAAGGGATTTGTTTGTTGAGAATAAATTGGATATTATTTGTTGAATCAATTGTTAAAGTTTGATAGTGTTTGCAAGAGTAATAAACAGAGTTTGCTTCAAGAATATATTGAATGTTTGCAAGAGAAATGAAACAGAGTTGTGAAAAAACATACACAATTTATTTACACATACAACAAAAATACATGATATTTACAAGAGTCGCAAGTCTAATGGCCCCGTCCCAGGTGTAAAAACATGAGTTTTCCTAGGAATTGTTACACTCGCATCCACCGTCCTCATGTCGATAGCCTCCGAATCATCTTGAGCCAAAATGTCCTCGAACGATATTGGGGGCGAGGATTCATTGGGTCCCCAATAATTGTCCGGGGGTGGAGGCCTCGCCAAAGACACGTTTGGTGATTGATGATTCAAAGGTCTGTCCAGCTGAACTCGATGAGCCGGGCCCTGTTGGCATAGTTCTTGTTCAAAGTTCCTCAAGAAATCATTAATGGTTTCTTGAGGAATGCAATCTTGTTGCAAGGTGTTAAACCAGTCTTCTTCAGCGTCTGTAAAAATTAGCACATTTTCTGCCGGCACCTGGAAAACTGTTTCTGGCTCTGGTTCCAAGGTTTGTTGAGGCACCTGGAAAACCGTTTCTGGCTCTGGATCCAAGGTTTGTTGAGGCGCCTGGAAAACTGTTTCTGGCTCCGAGTCTGGAAACAAACTTGTTGGTTCAGGCTCGTGGAGAGCAACGTGATGGTTCTTCCTTCTCTTTTTCTCTGGCTCAATCATTTCTGGGGCCTGCATTTCGTGTGCTGGCGTGGGAGGAGGCAAATTATAAGCGGGTATCACATACTTCCGATGGGTTCGAAAGTCTTGAAGTCCTTTGACATCTTCCCACGCCATCACGTCCACGGCAAACAATGTCTTTTGGACAGTTAAAATTAAATAACTGGTCTCGGGTGGCACCACATATACAGAATTTGGATGGAGGATGTACTTGTCGAACATGTACTGGTCTTGTTCGACAAAACTCCTCCTCATCGTGCTCGGTCTCGGTTGACACAATAAACTTTTTTCAGGCAGATGAAAAATCAGCATCGGCACGTCCGTCGTTTGAAAGACGTGCCCTTCTCCACGAGGCACCGTCCACAATCCAAAGGAAAAGAGTTGTTTGACAATCAGTACGTTGTCAAACTTGAAATTCAGGCGTTGGTCTGAATTTTTCCTTTCGTGGGTCGGGTTGATTTTAAGCTTTTTTGCCACTCGAGACCATTTCACTTTTGGGTCAAAATAATTGACCTTTTTACTTTCCAACACGGTCCTTTTGAAATTGTCCACTTGCAGCGATGTTTTGGGCCAGTCTCTCACTTGATGATGAAAGATTCTACTTGTCACCACATCCATAAACGAGATGAAGGCAATCACCCTGGCCTGTTGCATGAGGGCTTCAAAGGGCCCCCATTTCCCAGGGTGTGACACAGGCACTAGGCTCGAAGATTTTTGTCTTGGAAACGCATCCATCGTTGGTCGAGAGCAGAGAGCAGAGAGTAAATCCAGTGAAAGAGCTGAAACTCAAATGATGCCTGCCGCTGCACTCGTCGGCCTTTTATAGTCGTCAACCCGGAAGTGCCAAAAATAAAACTCGTTTCTTGGAAGGTTGCAACGATAAAGTCCAAATATGGCTATGAGTGAGTAATTGGAACAACCCAAGATTGGCGCGAGAAAAAAAATTGAATCAAATGAAATAGTGGTGACTAGTAGCTAAAAAATTTTCAAGTGCCAAAAATAAAACTCGTTTCTTTCCAAGAATGGGAATAATGTGCAACGATAAAGTCCAAATATGAAAAGACACTCGATAGTAAATGTGGCTAGGAGTGAGTAATTGGAATAGCTGGACAACCCAAGATTGGTATTGCTGCTTGAGAAAAAAAATTGTAACAAATGAAAGAGGGGTGATAATGCAACATGTAGCTAAAAAAATTTTTCAAGTGTGACTGAAAAGATGATGCAACTCGTAGCTAAAAACTT
>JAOUZG010033477.1:44543-58592 GCA_026289955.1 Argiope argentata
TTAAAATCTATTCTAATATTTGAAAATTGCTAAGGAACCTATTGAATATGGGTCCTACTGAACTATTTGAATAATTGCTATTGTCATGCGCTATTAAAACGGCAAAAGAAATGTTGGTTGTCATTTATAATTTTATAGTTGTAAGAATGCTTCAATTATCCCAAATAATAATAATAATAATAAAATTAAAAAACAGTATAATTTTAAGAAACTTTAAATTCTTTGTCTTATAACAAATAATAACTCAACTAACTTTTCGAATATTTTTTCGAATATTTTCGAAGGCTCTAATATCTCCAAAATACGATATCTTTAATCATCAAAAATCTTTTTTTAAATTTTAATTTTAATTCCTTTTTATGACGATGTTTAGCAGAATACAGTAAAAATCAGTACTATTTAAATGAAAAAAATTAATTTAACGTTTTAGAAATTTAATTATATTTCATATTTTTAAAATTTATTTTATAATATATTCTAGTAACTTTAACATCTTTCTTCCACAAAGTTTTAACAAATGGTATTTTAGAGAAGCTTTATTTTATAATGATATATGAAATCTGATAAGCTCAGACATTTTACTGTACTCCTCGTCTACTGTTAGGGAAATAGTATGAATTGAATCCTAGCAATATGGACGTATGCAAATGATTAGAAACTTTAGAATCCAAAAAAAAAAAAAAAACCTTTTTGAAAAGATAAATTTAATTGCTTTTTATTAAATAATAATTGTATCAATTTGTGTATAATATGAGTATCCCTAGTATTCTCAATCCAATAAAGTGATCTGTAATGTTTGAGTATAAAAAAGCAAAGCAAAATGTGATGCTGATTAATTTTTTCCCTATATTATCTAAAAATGGTATATATTCAATTTTAAAACTGGTTTTCATATAAGCTGAAGGGGAAAAAAATCAAAGAATATTGACGTATATGCGCTACAGTAGGATTATAATCCCCATTACTAAAGCATTCTTTTTAGCATTTTGATGTTTTTCCAACTAAAAAAATAGCATTTATTCAAAAAGATGGCTCATGCAGTCAAATGATTTATTTAAACAAATTCTGTAAGTCAAAATATTTATTTCAGAATTCGTAGACGCATATCGTTGTAAAAATATCAACATTCTAAAACGAACTGAAAGTGTAAAGAAGGGATTTAAGATATAATATATATGCATTCAAAATAGGCTATTAATCCTATGTCAAGAAACCAATACCAGACAAACCTAGAAATGTGCAAATTTTTTAAAGAATCAAAAACAGAGGACAGGAAAATATGATGCTGATCCGCAAAAACTATTATATTTATTAAGATTTATCAGTGCCGGCTTTCTGACACAGAGGGAGCGTGTTTTTTTCGTGATCTGGGTTTCCCTGGTTCGAGTCTCGGTAAAGGCATGGTTGTTCTTCTGTGAGTTGTGTGAATGTGCCCCCCCCTGTAAAAAGGGACTGTACAAGCGTGTGTGTGTGTGTGATTCATCCTTATATGAGCAAGAAGTCAGACTTCTACCTTCGGTTGCTCAGGGGTTCATATCCTCAGAAGCTACTGCACCCTTCTTTTCATGGTAAAAAGCGGACCCGACATCATCATCATCAAGATTTATCAGTGCATATTTAGAGACAACAAAATAAATTAGTACTTATTATATATATATATATATATATATATATATATATATATATATAGATAGATAGATAGATAGATAGATAGATAGATAGATAGATAGATAGATTATAAGCTCGGGTTGCCAGTCTGAAAACTTAGTCAATAAAGAAATTTTGTTTATAATACGTCATTTTTGCAGATTCGTTCTCCGTAAAAAGAATAAAATATTGAGTTATAGGGTTACTTAACATTTACATCTTTCTCCCTCTTCAATGAATATGACACAATGAAACTATTGAATTTTTTTTCTGTCACTCACTGACTCCAATAAATAATAAAATACATTATATGTAGGCGTATCCTATATTTTTGAGGGTAGTTAAATTGTGTATTTAGTAATTTAGACGTGATTGGTGCTCTTTTTCATTAATTTTAGATAAATACATCATATTCATAACAAGTAGTATGATTAATGAGACATTATTTCCTATCTGCATGGATATTTGAACAGATCCATCAACAAAAACCACAAATCAACTGAATGTCTAAGACAGGCTTAACACACTGCATCGGAACTAATGTTCAGTCAGGTGATAGCAAAGGAATTTCTTTCTGATGATTGCCACAAAGGAACGCTTATAGATACTTAGATAGCTTAACTTGAAAAAGAACGTTTTCCAATTAATCATTCTATGGAAAATGAAACCGATTTTATTGTAATCAAATTAGTTAATAGGTTATATCATGGATTATCAATTTTCGTCATGGATTATCTTATTTTCATATTTATTCTATCACATTAACAATCTACACTACTGCTTCTTGAAGGAAGAAATGGGAAACGCAGATGAAAACATTTCCAATGCACGGAGAACGCCTTTCATTTATTCTTTAATGATTTGAGAAGAAATATTACAAAAATTTCCTTCTACAAACAAAGGGAAAAGCAGATCAAGCAAATCTTTTGTAATGTAGCGTTTTCTAAAATTATTCAATTTTTTGTGCTTAAATACGTTCAGACACATTTCAAGCAAGACAAAAACAAATGAAAGTTAAATTTTTTTGCGACTTACTTCAATTGTCAGTAGAATCCATTAGATGACTCAGCCTATTTATTAATAGCGTAAATCGTTCATAAAATACTTTTTTATTCATCCGCTTAAGTTCAAATACATTTTTTAAACTTGCAGTGTATGACTCTAGATGTTAATGTAGTTTTTTCAAATATTAATTTGTGAGTTAAAGTTAATTAATTGTCAATAGAGTTTTGTAGTTTGTAAGGAAAATTGAAATCATCAAGCAGTAACTCAACCGTTGAAATGCGAGGATTTCAGCATTTTTCGCGTGAAGGTGAAGAATGCGAGTTCAATTAATGCGAAAATCAATAATTTTTTTCCTTTGTTAATCTAATTAGGGATTGACTTAGTTTTTTTATAATGCTTGTTTTGTTAGATTTAGATGAATGCGTTGTATTCATTAAAAATATTACGATCGAGGAAGTATCTTAATACTTTTTATGGATAGCTAAAAGATCTATCATCGAATATCTCAAATTCCGAATAGCATTTAATTAATCACTTACTAATCGTAATTAGAATATTACGATTAGTACGTGATTTGTGAATTATGCAAAAAGTTTTGTAATAAAAAAATAAAAACTATTGATTTCATGTTTTAGACTATATTTAGTTCAAGATATCACTTTTGAAATATGTCTGTGAGCATATTCTTTCTTATGTGAAGTCATATTATCGAAGATTTAACCGCTATACAATCGGGTTTCTGACAAAAATTACAGATCTATTAAACAATGAGATTTCCGAAAAATATTCTTGGTGAGCATTTCTGAACTTTTTTTCACTTCCATTGCAGCTTTCACAATTGCAGATTAGTTATAATTAAAAATATGTTCACAATTTAGTTGAAGACTACGTATGTTTTTTTAAATGAGCCTAATTTCAAATTTTAATTTTTTAGAACAAGTTTTGATAACTAACTGGATTCTGAATATTATTTGGGTTTTCCAAGACATGGATTAAATGTTTCAAAACAACAGTTGCTGTTGTTTTGAAACAACTATTGAAAAAATTATTTGTATTAATTGGATCTTTTTAAATATAGAATATAATTTCTAAATTAAGAATTCGACTGAAAATTCATATAAAATAAACGAAGCAAAAAACGGAAAGAACTTCAAAATTTTTAATAACCCTTATTAAATACAAAGAAATGCAATTAAACTGCAAAAAACAACAATGCTTTCGTATCTTTATCAATATTACACAGCTTTATAGTAGATCATAATATGAATTAATATACGAATATCATTATTATTCAGGAATATAGTATTATTTCTGAGCAGTTGAATATAGAATAAAATATTAATGCAGCGAATGTGCATTCGTTTCTAGCCCTTGTTTCTGTTGCCAAAACAGTTTTGAAATATTAGATTTTTTAGGTTTGAAATGATAATTAAAAGTAATTCAATATTAAGAAATATTTCGACCATTTTGAAACTTCATTAAAAAAGACGTTTTGAACAAAAAAAAATTTAATCTTCAGAGATATTGCATAGTTCAATTTTTGTTGCAATATAAAATAAAG
Organism: Argiope argentata; assembly: GCA_026289955.1. Lineage (NCBI taxonomy): Eukaryota > Metazoa > Arthropoda > Arachnida > Araneae > Araneidae > Argiope > Argiope argentata. Next base: position 48,757 of record JAOUZG010033477.1, read on the forward strand.
GTAAAGACAATTCATTTTAATTAATTATTTTTAATTTTCATTTCCGTTTTTAAATTTCTACCAACAATAAAAATATCTATTAACTATAAACCGTTTGGCATACTGCTACCAGTTTTCCCATATATACTTTGGAGGATGGATACGTGCCATTCAGAGCTTTTTTTAAAAAATTAATTAGCATATTATTTAATTTATTTAGTGAAATTTTAGCTGATTTTCCCTATAACTTCATAGAATGGAAACTATTTTTACATATGAAATAATTTATTGAATTTTAAAAAATCTTTTTAATGATATTATTTTTTACCGGTTTTTTTTTCTATTTTTTAACTAATTGAAAAATATTTTAAGCATATTTGATAAACGTGTTGTTCACTATTGCAAGTCAAATCGTTTTTCTATCCTAATATATCATCGTGACTCTTTTCTACTGTTAATGATTAAGGTATGAAGATTAGTCTTGATTTTCATGTCCAGAATGATCTGGTTTTAGTATACTGCATTCTTTTAAAGCGGTTTTTAAAATTTTGCTTTACAATTGAAGTTTATCTTAATTATCAAGGAAAGTTTATCTTAATTATCAAGAACAAAACATCCTTAAAGTGCCTTCCTTTTAAATATTGCCATTTTTTCCTGAAATATAGTTAGATGTGTTAAAATATATAAGGAAAATTAGGAAAATGAATAGCACAATAGACAGGAAGGTATGGCTTTGCAAAGAATTCGAACTATCCAAATTTGATGTTTAAGATATATTTTATTGACCCCCCCCCCCCATTAAATTCAAGTTGTACAAAATATTTAAAGGAAATTTTTTTAGCAAACTTTGATCTCAATGAACCAGTAGTCTCCAAAACTGGCTAGTGTTAAATAAATTGAACGCAATTCTTGGACACTGTTTTACCCTCCCTCTCAGTCTGGTCCATTTTATGTGTGAGGGAACGCTCCTAATGCTGAGGATGAAAGGAAGAGACAACATTTCTTGTCGGCTGTTATTCTTGGGGCTGAGGCTGAAAGATTAGAATGTTTTGAAGGGGGAGGTACGAGGAATGACTGTCACCCGCAGAGAGAAAATCATTTGTAACTGTCTCCCTATCGAAAATGTTTATCTATTTCCCCCACTGTCAGCTGCACTTCGGGTGGACATTGAAGGCTTTAATCAATGTCCCTTTTCAATCGATAGTTTTGAGATAAGTAAGCGACAAGTCTTTGGCAACTGCAATTTAGTATTAAATTTAAATAAAATATTCTTCAGATTGTAAGATATAAATACAAAAATATCTCAAACAAAGAAACAGCAAAATTCTAATATCGCTATTTCTTTTCCCTGTTTATAATTCAAAAGTTTAAAATGCAATCTGCTATGCATATTTTAATGTATCATGTCAGAATATAATTTCCATAACGGCCAAGCACCAACCACGTGCTGGTGCAAGTTTAACGATATCTATTAATTTTAATTGTTTCATTGAATGAGTTACTTTAGCATTGCAAACGATCCAAAAAACTTTGTCTCGCATGTTTTTTGTTTTTTTAAAAAATATCACATTACCTATTTATTTCATCTCATATAATCAAGTACTCAAAATGACAATTTTCTAGGTTTTGTTTGCTGTAGTCCTTAACTTATTTTTTTTAATCGGAGCTTTTGTAAATGCAATGGCAAAGCATTATTAAAAGAGGATTTTTTGAGATGCTCGTCAGATAATAAAATTTTTATTTTTCGCCTACAGATATTTGTTGACGCCAAAAACCTTATTCCAAAAACAACATCATGTTCTGAAAACATGATAAAAAATCATTCATGCGAAGTTTAAAATGAGAAAGGATTGGAATTATCGAATATTCGAATTCGAGATTTTGACGATTCTCCAAGCATCAAATCTCCGAAAAACATATTTTAGGAATTATATCTGCCTTATTTTCTATCTATTTGTCAATAAGTGGACATAATAACTTCAAAACGTACGGAGACAGATCGGTAAAATTTAATTCACTTTTAAGGTATCCAACAAAGTTAAAAATATAAAATTTGATGAAAGTTTCAATCCAAATTTTTTTCTGCTTGGAAAAAATAAGTACGTTGCTGCTTTCAGTGATACCTTTATTTTGTGTCTATGTCAATTTAAGAACAAGTTATAGCGAATTGTTGACGAATAAGTGATGCATTTACAGAAGAGTGAATTTTTTTCATAGTTTTACTGCATGAGTATACTCATATCTTAAAAACTGATCAAGATATCTTAATGAAATTTATAATTATTACTCCTTATGCTATTCAAAATGTGTTGAACTATGGATTTGATGTTGGATGCACTAGAAATGGGTTTATGATGGGTTTATCTAATGTAAATATTGTTGGGAAAAAGAATCTAAAATTTCATTAATAATTTCATACAATACACACAAAGATTTTACTTTAGGATATAGTTATTAGGTAATAATTAGTTGTACTTCAAGGTATGTTATACACATAATATTACAAAGAAATACGAAAAATTGTAAAAAAAATATTTTCTACAAAAAAATTCTTGTTTTTGTAAATAAGTGCCAACATTTACATCAAAATATGCTTTATCTTTATATTAATTAGAAAAATCTTTTAAACATTAAAATGTTTGCTTTTTTTAAAAAAAAATCTTTTAGACTAGCCGATACCTTAACATCTGAAATATAGATTCATGCCTATTCGTCAGCGAATTGATCGTCTGTCGGTCTGTATATTCGCATGTATGCAAGCATAATGATTCTAAAACTAGACACAGTTTGCATATTGTACCACAAAAACTGAGATAAACCATAATGAAAATTTACAAGCAAATGAAATTTGGTTTAAGATTGGTAACTAAAGTCGGCATCTTGGCCTAGGAGTAGCGTATCTTCCCCGTGATCTGGGCATCCGGGATTCGAGTTTTGGTTCGGATAGGGTTGTTCTTTCGTCTGTGTTCTATCTGTGAGTTGTGGGATACAGCCCCCACCCCTACCTGCTCCCTTGTAAAAAGAGGCTGTTCAAGTGAGTGTCATCTTCAAGTGAACTAAGGTCAGACTTCTGTCCTTGGGTGCTCAGGGATTTTTATCCTCAGAAGTTACTGCATCCCTTTTCCGTTGTAACTTGGACACATGATCATCATTGGTAACTAATGGCTATTTTATAGACTTCAGGTAGGCATTAAAAATGTATATTTTAATACATTTCAAACATGTATTAAAATATATACTTACTTAAGCTTAGTTTGGTGAATAAAATGAAATAGAATCCAATCTACGTAAGGCCTAATTAAGTATTTGTGAATGGTGGGAATTAATTCTATTTTCATAATTATATCTAATTGTTATAGCATTTCAGAATACTTGTTTAATAAAAAAATGAGATAAGTAATCATAATCAAAATGAAGAATATGTATAAAAAATTAAAAAATATTTTTTTAATTCAATAGATAGAGATTTATTATTCAAATAGTTGATCTCCAAAAATAATTTCCTTTAAAAATATGTGAAAAGTAAATGATTTTTTTTTTCAAATTGATAGATTAAAATTAAATACATTAATTCCACGTTTTGAAATTTACTCTGATTGTCTTCCAATGGGGTCAATTCATGGGTCACGTGTCACGTACCAAACAAACCGATTTTGTTCAATTTTCAACCGTTCTGCGCATCTCCGGATGTCTGCCGATAACGTTGGTGAAAGCATTGCAGTCAGCTGTTGCAGTTGAATGTTACTCTAGCAGAATAATTATAAAAAAACTTTTCATATGTTCTAAAATTTAATATTGCGAATTATTTTCACCAAACTTTTGTAGTATTGTAATTTTATTTCTTATCCTAAAATTTCAATTAGTATTTTCAATGCAATTATTTTTTGTCTAATTAATATCACTTTTTAATTTGTTTGCTACCCTTTTATTCTTTACTTTTCCCTATATATATATATATTGTTCAAAAGATACATTTTGACAAATGGCTAAGGTGGTGTTTTTGAAAAATTACATATTTTCTTTTTAAAAAAAAAAAAAATTAAACGTTAAATCACAGAGAAAAAGAACCTATCCTTCTCTGTAGGTTGAATTTTATAAATATAAATTTTAAAAATAAATATTATTCTTGTATAAGTTAAAATTTGTAAGCTTACCAATAAAATTATTATATATTTTTTTTTCTTAAGTAGTAATTTTTATTAAGAGACTTTCTTAAGTAAATGATTTTTATTTGAGACTGATGTTTTCAGTTTGCTCAGAAGAAAAAAAAAACATGAAGCTCAAATTTTTAATATATGAAATAAATTTTGTTTACAATTGCAAATTATGAACTATAAAAGGTATAGATACCATTTTTTAAAATCTATGCAACCAGAACCAGTTATTTTATTTTAACTTATAGAAATCATTAAAGACAAACAAATAAAATTATGCTTTTATAATTTTTATTTACACATTTTAAAAAAAGATAAAATGCATATGATAATTATTTTTAAAAAATATGATTAAATAGATATTTCAGTGCTCTTACCTATTAAAAAACAACAACTCAAAAGTTGTTTATCAACATTTCCTTTTCTAGACACAAAGAATATAAACATAGTATGGAAAGAATGTCAAAAATGATGAAATCAATTTCATTCAACAGAAACAACCTGAATACTGAACAACATTTTCTTTATCACCTATAAAAACATAATATTGAACAATACACTTTTAAAACAGAACATATCTGAAATGTATTTTTAAATTTTAAAGTTACATTGATAAAAATTACTCAGAACGAATATAAAATAAAACATACTATACAGTAAATTTAATAAACAAATATAAGATCATGATAAATACAAATATAAAAGTAAAACAGGATATAAAGAGGAGTTGAAAGAATATGCTTTTATAGAATTTTATTTTTCAAAATTAATAGGTTAAAGTAGAAAAAAAAAAGTGAAACATTCATGTAACAAGGAAGTTAGAAATAAAAAATATATAAAAAATATTGCTACAGAAGTTGATTTTCAATGAAAAGACCAATATTTTTTAAAACAGAAATCACTGAAGTGCACAATAGTACAGCATGATTTTATGATAACAATCAATTTTAGTTTAAATAAAGAAACTAATGACATTTCATTCTAACTATAACAACAGTTGCCTGACTGACTTGAATCTATTACAAGTAAACAAATGTATTTTAAAAACTAGTAATAATGATCTCTGAAGCCATCCATTTTGCTTTTAAGTTATTAGATGTGATTACATCGCAATAACAAAATAATATGAATTACTACAAGAAAAAGAAAGCTTTAAGGTTCACACTCAAAAAGTAAAAACCCCAAAATGCATTTTATTACAATGCCAAAAACTAAAAAACAAATACAAAAAATTGATTGGTGTTAATTAATGGTCTTTGAAAGTTATACAACATGCAAGTAATTGATATTATATAAGCACATATAAAAGACAGCCCCTACAAAATATTTATTCATTATAATTTTTAAAAGGCTCTTTCTACTGTAATATTATATAAGATATCTAGCAGTTATCAATTCTTTCAGTGATATTAAACTGAGTACAGTCATTTAAAATTTTATTTTCAACTTATATCCTTTTTTTTTAAAAAAGTTTTTGTTCAATTTGAAAACTTTTATCTGTCATCACAAAATCATTCAGTTCTAATACATGCACCAGATAGCTTTTAATTTCAAAAAATTCCTAGTCAGATATGCTATCACAGTGTAATGGTGAAATGAAGTTGACAGCTCTTGAAAGTATTATGACTATCATATTTTTTAAAATATTTGCTTCTTTATAAAAACTGGAAATCATTTGCTGTTCTGTTGGATTGATCTGTTTCTATGCAGTCAATAATGAATCTGGAGTCTTTATTTTCAAAAATCAACTGGATTTTTAATTTTTTTTTTTTAAAAAAATCAAATGATGCTTTGACATATTTAATTTTTGAGGATCCGCTTCAAAATTAAAAGATGAATATACATAGAAAAACCTTTCTTTCGTGAAATTTGTCAATGCCCTCATTTTAATATTATTAACAATATTCTCAGGAATGAATCTTTTTCACTGAATTTTGAACTTCATTTTGTAATTTGTGAATTATTTCAGTAAAAAGTAGCATTAAAGTAAGTAGCATTCCATTTACCAAATTAAGAGCACTTTTAATACAATACATCAATTATAAATGCTGTTAACAATCAATACAAAAATTGAGTTTTTCAGTAATTGGAAAAGATTCATTTATTTAATAAATAAAGAAATTTATTCACCTCCACCCAAGTCAGCATTACAGCCACTAATTTTCAGTTAAGAGAAATAGTTTTTACAATAAAAGCTTGTTTACTTACATAAATTAAATTTAGATAATATTTTGTAGAATAAATGTAATTTAATATTCATGTAAACATTTCAAAATCTTATAAGCATATTCAAAATTATCAGAAAATTCCATCAAATGTCAATAAAGAAAATTAGAAATGCATTGAAGATTTTGTTCAATTTCCCCCATTTGTTTTAGACAGCAATACACGTACCGATTTCTTTTCCTTTGAGAGGGTTTTCTAAAAAAATTACTGGAACAGTTTTTGGGTTTCAAAATTTTGTGAATATAAACTCACTAAATGATTTCTTGAAAATAAACGGCGCATATCACAACTTCGAAAATAACAACCTTCCATTCCAAAGCTAACAACCAATGTCAGGATTGTTGAAAGGAAACTAAAAAAATGCATTTTATCATGGCATTAACTTGTGTTTTACATTAAAGCATCCAGCAGCACATCAGTCTTTCATTTTTTAACTTTAACAGGAGGAAAGAAAACGACTCAAAATTACATCTACAAATGTAAACAAAAAATCCGCTTCATACTTGGTGGAGGGCGTTAATGACAGACTCATCGAGGAAAGCTTTGCGGATGAAAACTTAAATGCCATGCGCAGAAGTCACGTGTCACGTACCTTTGACGTCACATGAATTGACCCCATTATGGCTTATTTTAAAGCTGTTTTAAAAAGAAATATTTTAAATTAATTGCCAGTGATAAGTTTCTCTTCATTGATTTATAAAAACATTTTGGGAAAGATGCACAAAAATTCACGCAAATTTAAATACTTTTTTTAAATTTTATAACAGAGAACGTAAAGGCTTGCATCACGCATACATGAATAAAATTGTTTAGCTATCATAAATACTATGGTTGGCAATGTGATAAAGAAAAAAAATGCTTCGTTTGTTAAAATTTCGTGGATTTCAGAATTTATCAGGAAATAATTTATATTCACATTTAAAATATTTATTTATTCTTTTTGCTTTAAACTGATTTTATTTAAAATATTTTTAATTGAAAAGAACTTAAATAAATTAACAATTAAAATAGTATTTCTTATGATTCTTTTTATTTTCCTCTTCAAGGTGCTTTAAGGGTATATAAGAGAACTGATATCATTAGACTCAAAAATATAATCTCGTAAATTTGCAAAAAGGTCATTTCAAGAAAATATTAGTAATTAGTACTGAGTCTCGTTCAATCTAAATTTAAGATTTTAACCCCTTGGCATACGAATTTATTTTACTTAAATTATTAGTTTAATTAGATGACGCATACTATCTTAAATATATATTGTTATCTTGATTCTTATAATAATATAACGATTATTTGAAATGTTGAAGCATTTCTAGGTAATTTTTGCATTTTTAATGCTTGTTTCTGTTCACTTAGATGCAAGATTAAAACTGAAAATTCAATAATTCGATGTGCGTATTAGACACGACAATGTTTGCGAAGCGAAGGGGTTAAAAAAAACACACACACACACATATAGATAGATAGATAGATAGATAGATAGATAGATAGATAGATAGATAGATAGATAGATAGATAGATAGATAGATAGATAGATAGATAGATAGATAGATAGATAGATAGATAGATAGATATATGAATTGAAAATACTAATTTAAATACGTCATGCCTTTTGTTCGGGCACTCATGTATGTATGAATAATTCTCAGCTGTCTTAGGAGTACAAAAATTTCCACACTAAATTATTATTTTCAAAAGAAATCGTTTTGAAGAAAGACTGAAATTAATTTTAAATTAAATAAACTTCATTTTTGGAGAACTGATGCCTTCTTAAATGATATAGACGAAATTAAAAAAATGTAAAATTAATTTTCTTCAAAACATGTCAATTTTTTCTATAAGAATTAAGATTTAAAATGCGAAGGCATTGGAAAAGTATTATTTAATCTTTAGGTTGCGGGAACCGAAATTCGGAAAAGTTACTTTGAATGCGGGCATTCAATTAAGAAAGACAACAACTGCTTTCCCCTTCCCCGTGGTGTTAATTGGTCATCTGTCCTCTCCGTTTTAACCAGGTTGTTTTTTTGCGGTTTTACTGCTTCTGACCCCCTAGAAAAAGCTTTTTATCGCAGTTTTTGTTTTCTTTTTCTGGAACATTTTTTTTTTACTAATTGCGCATGAAAGAGTAATGAATTAAATTTTAAGTTATTAAATAACTTGTAACTCAAATGAATGCGTTATAGTTATTAAGCACATAAACAAATTGTTGTCAATTTTTCAATCATATTTGTGATTAAATAAATTTCTCAAGCTTTACTGAAGCTGTAAATTTAATTCTTATAAAGTTTCTTCTGTCTCATTTATCTTTATTAAATGCAACAATTTATATATCATGCATAAATGTCGTACTTGATTTTTTTTGAAAATATTTTCATTTCTTTGCACAAAACACATATAACAATCCTTTGCTATTTTGTAAATTAAATATATCTCCAAAGTAGCAGGGGATTTTCTGCTATTTTGTAGATTTGAATTTTTTAAATATCAATATATTGAGCTTATAAAATCGGATATAATTTTTATTTCTAACATATTTCGGACGGTTTTTAATATAAATTACTAGTAACATTTCTTTGTTCTACTGTCGCTTCTTACAATTTATAGTGATTTTTTTCCGAGAATTTCAATTACTCATAACAATGTCATATTTCTGAAAAGTACGCTTCATTTTCTAAACAATCAATAGCCGATTTAAAACGATTTTTAATACATAAAAATTTATTAATTTGGAGGTAATCACCATTTTAAAGAAGATTAATTTAAACAAAGTAAGATTATATATGGTTTACTTAGAATTTGAGATATAAGATTTCATTGCAATAAAATTATATTAAAAAGTAGTTATAAAAACTTTTTAAAAATCTTTAATAAATAAGGCTAGAATTCTAAACGATCAGCATTTGTTATTAACTACAAATATTTTTTGTAAGCCGATTATTTAGATTATCTTTCAGAAATGCTTAAAATTAAATCTAGAATTCCTATTAATTTATATGGTTTCAGTACAAATATTTCTGGAAAAATTTTAATGTCTAGTAACTTTTCAGTTCTAGTAACTTTCATTAAAATGAAGGAATAAAGATTTTAATATTTATATAAAATATAAAATAATCATTATATAAAATATAATGACGATTCGAAAAAACCCAATCCCAGGTTCAATTTATTTTTTCTGCACTGTGACGAATTTGGATCAAGGATGTAACAAGTTATCTAGGGCGCCGATAATCTTCACAAAACCAGTCCATCAAAAATGAAATTTTAAATAATTCTTGATTAAAAAATTTATCATTTGAATATAATTATAAACGCATATTAGAATAAAATTTTATTAAGTTAAAAGCCAATTTATTCTTGAGCTCTTATCAGTGTTACTTAAAAAATGTCGCCAAAGAACGGTCCACAAAACTCACTAGCGCCAACAGTGATTATAACTACAGCTGGACAAAACCTCCTGACCCTAAGGGGTGTAGCACAAAG
>JAOUZG010033490.1:0-18714 GCA_026289955.1 Argiope argentata
TTAGAGTCCATATGCAGTTCCAAAAATATAACATTTCTAATGATAATAAAATCTATATATAATTTTCAAAACATTTATATGAAATAGAAAATAATCGGAAAAAAAATTCTTATCATATATTATTACTTTCATCGACATCCGAGCGAATTAAAAGCGTTAAAATAAAGTTTTTTTAAAAAAAAACAAGGATTTCTTATTAAATATTTGTTAAAGCTTATTTTAAACTTTCAAATATTTGATTTGAAAACCACTTACTGCAAAGTTAAAAATTAATTTACTCGTTGAAACTCTAGATATTTTTTCCTCCTATATTAGTATACTAGCTGAGGCTATTTAAAAATCTCACATTGATTTTTGAACCCTAACTTTTAGTCTTCGAGTCATCATATATAATGAGATGGCAGCTCTGAATTATTTTCGAATTAATACACGTTCGTTATGGAAAAAAGTTAATTAAGTATTATGTAATGGAGTTATTAAATTCTAATAATTTTTCAGCCTGTTTTAATAACTTAATGCTCCTCTTTGGCATTAAGTTGTCTATTTCTGTATCAATCAATACACTTTATTTCCTAAAGAAGAGCACGTGTTTCAAAAACAATCATAAATTAAATTAGAAAAAATATATTCTTCCAAAATATCAGAATTTTTGTATAAGAAATACAAGACATTAATTATGATTAAAAATTTTCATGTTTAAGTCATTTTTCAAGAATTATGGAAATAAAAACCATCGTCTTAAAAATATTTGGCTAAAATATCATAAGAATTTTTAAGTTTTACTCTAGACGATATGATTTTATATTTATTTCCTGTACAACATTCGTTAAATATCTAGTATATTCTTTTTTGAAAACATTACAGTAAGGTTAAGAAATAAACCTGTTTCTTTCAGTTTCTGTCCTCTTACTATTTATATTAAAAGGAATTCCTCATTTGTTAATTATTTCTAAACCGTTAATATGTTTCCTTTTATTCATTTGTTTCAGGACATAAATAAAATTTGTCAAGAATTATGAAAAAAAGGATTCTGCCACTGCAAGTTTTCTGAAAAATACTTTAACTCTTAACTTTAGTGATATATTTTTACTTGCTTCTATAAATTTGAAGAATAGTTTTCCCAAATTAATAAACTCGCAATTGTTAATTTTTAAATTACATTAAATTAGATTAAATTAATTATATTTTATTAGTAAGCGTCTTTTTATTTCAATAAACTTATTAAAATAAAACTGTTAACTAATTAAATACATCAATTTGAAAAATATATAAAATGCACTGAAAACTTTTTACTTCAAAATTCATTTTAAAAAGTAATATGATGGCTTAATAGATAAATATTTTAATTTTCCGAAAATACAAATTTTTATTTTTATTTTTAAATTAACACTACTATTTTAAAATAGTACTTTTCCTAGTTAAATTTTTAATAATACCTACCACAGAATTAATTCCATTAGAAATATTCAATGTTAATCATTCAAATTATTTGCCCTGAATGTTAATTTGAATTTTGTAATTGCTCCCATTTGATAGAAATTTTCCAAATATTTGCACTAGCATATTCGTACTTTCAAATTGTCCAATTCTTTGATTTAAGCAAAACTTCGTTTCGGAGCACTATGCAGTTTATTCAACAAAGTTTTATTTCTCGTTACATATTTCTGAAATAGAAAAAAAAATTACACAAATATTGGTAATTGGAAACAATTTCTAAAACATAATTTGTCTGTTATCTATTTTTTTCCCGCTGATGGATCCGTTTATTATTTTCAGATAGTCTTGAAAGAAAGAAAACAAAAACTATTTTTCTTAACCGTTTTTGTTTATTAGTACCAAAATATTTTATACTAGGAACTGTTCCGCAGAAACGACAACGTATTTGAAGCAGTTCTTTCGACCTAACACTTTTTTGTCATCTAAAATTTTTTGTGTATTTTTTTCAAAAATTTTTATTCATACGTGTAACCACAGAGAAAATTTGAAAACTCTACTTATTATTTATTCTTAAATGCAAAATCTATACTCTTCTTTAAACCATTTATTGTTAAAGCAAATTCTTGTAAAAGATTTTCTATATTGTTTTTCTATTACTTCTATTATTTTTTTTAAAAAAGGAGATAACCTTATTTTATGTTATAAATTCCTAATTTGAACTGATCGTAACTCAACAATTGTTTATTAAAAGTTAAAAATATTTATATGTTTTTTTAGAGTATCTTAATTTATATTTAAAATAGAAGGTTTCTGATAAAATTAAGTTGGAAATTTTTACGATCATTTACATTTACAGTTTTAATGTCTCATAATCGTTTATTTAGACACGAGAATCGATCTTTTTCTTTTTCATGAATGTTAAGTTACTTTACATTTAGATTTATTAAATGAAAAACTAATGATGGTTACTAATATCATAATTATTTCCTTATATTTATTAAATTGATCATAAGTGACATAAACCATTTCTGAGGGAGAACTAGAATAAAGGATAAGATATCATAAATGAGTTTAATATGAATTGAAGAGATATAAGTTGGGTGGCAAATATTTGTAAATCTCAAAAACTATTCTATTAAGTATTAAGACATCTCTTCTGTGATCTCTTTAAAGGCTCTTTTTCATTGATTAGAGGAATAACAAACATTTTTTCTTGTTATAAAACATTGTATATTTATTATTTTGAAGTAATTAGTTGTGTCGGACTTTTTTTGGACAGAAGAGGGAGATTTTTACATCGTTTATTAATTTTAATTTTAAATCAAATGCTTAGATCCGATTCTTATTAAAATTTAAAATAACCACTTTTCAAATTAAATCTTATAAATGTTTTCATTGGGAAAAAACCTTTAATTAAAAATAAAATCAATTATTTATTTTAAAAAATTAAAACACTAAAAACAAAATCAATTTTAAGGAATTAATATAATAAAAAACGAATAATAGAATTAACGACAGAACAAAAATTTAAGGGATCATCTAATTTTCGAGTCATTATTCTAATCTAATACTAAAAATATCATTTAAACCTACTTTATGTGTACTCACTAATTCAACAAGGTATTACAAAACAATTTATATACAAGACATCAAAAATTTCCAATTTTAAAATTTTAAAAATGAACTTCTCCGCATTAAAAATGCCAAATTATTCAATTTCTTAACCCAATATTGATTTTTTTGCAATTGTTTCTGGATGTCGACATTCAGACCCAACAGTATCTTAATGATTATAAATAACATGCAGATGGTTTGATAAACATTAAACGAAGATGGAGCATTTGATAAATTTTAAAGTGAAATTGAACATTGGTTAACTTTGAAAGAAGTTGGATCATTGATCAACTTTAAAGGAAGATATAGCTTTTAATCAACTATAAAGGAAGACATAGCATTTATAAACTTTAAAGGAAGATAGAGTGTTTGATTAACTTTAAAGAAAGGCGGAGCATTGATCAGCTTTAAAGGCAGTAAAACATTTGATCCACTTAAAAGAAAGAAGGAACATTGATCAACTTTAAAAGAAGACGGAATATTAATCAATTTTAAAAGAAGATGGAACATTAATCAACTTTCAAGTAAGATAGAACACTGATCAACTTTTAAGTTAGATAGAACATTGATCAGCTTTAAAGGGAGATGGAACATAGAGCAATTTTAAAAAATGATGAAAAAAAATCATCTTTGAAAAAAGATGGAGCATTGATCAACTTTAAAAAAAGATAGAGCATTTGATTAAGGAGCTCGTTAAAGAAAAATTGAAAATTGATCACCTTTAAATTAAGATAGAGCGTTTGATAAACTTTAAAGGAAGATGTTGCATTTATCTATAGTAAAGGAATTAAAAGGCAAGATGAAAACATGTTTATTCCAAAATATAGTTGAGTGACATTGGCGCTAATTGTAAGCAGCAGGTGATGTTCGTGTAAGGCAAGGAGTTCACGATTGCAAACATGTACTAACACGAATCGAAGATCATTACTTGTCCACAATAATATTTAGAGTACAACAAGAAAGGCTATTTATCCACAAAAGGACTCTCATGGTTGTTTACTCAGAAATATAGATACCGACTGTACAAAATAGTCACTGTGAATACGGTTTGCATGCATTGACTCTTCTCTTCAATTCCCTTAGTCATAAGATAATATTAAACAACGAGAACGTATCATAGTTTGGATAGCACATAATAGTTCATGTAGTCAAGGTTTCTTTTCACATACAAGTTTCTATTTGAACGTTAATCATTCATCTTCAAATTGAGAGATCGAAATATGAGAAACAATCCAAAATTTCTCGAAACTTTACAAAATTTATGGCGTAAACTGATGCTTTTGCCTAGTTTAGAAGCAACACAAACGCTATTTTGACAAGGATGAAGATGCGCTGAGCTTTATACAATACTGAATAGCTGGTTGATGGATAGAGAATTCAAAGATTCTCTTAAGTCATTTGCTCCGCCACAGATTGAACATGGGCAATACATTGAATTTGAGGGGCAATTACATCTATGATCCTAAAACTCGTTTTGTTGTAGATCGGTGTTTCATGCAACGTTTAGAGCATATTTGTTGGTCAACCTGTTATTTGCTGTGAATTCAATGGAACTTGTTCGGTACAATTTGTAGAGATTAGTTATATCCCTGCCTTCTCTGATGGTTCGATAAATAGAGACTATTCTACCTCATAAATGGGAAAGGGTGACTTTGAATTCACAGAACTGCTTTGTAAGACTGAGGTCCAGTCGATGTTCAACGTCATTAATTGTTTGAGAAACCCCAGCACACTATCGCTTTGAGTTTAAAGGTAAAATCTTTGATTAAATATTTTATTTCTAAATATTAAATATATTTTATATTGGAATCTATACAAATACATGAGTAAACCTTTTATCTATTAAAATGAATAAGATAATTAATTATGTCTTCTCAAATGCATTTTTAAAATTGTAAAGGAATAGTTATTGTTATTTTATTAAAAAAAGAAACAGATTACTTTTGCATATAAATTATAATGAAAAAAAATCACTTTATCACTATCATGGAAAAAAATCCAACCTGCTAACAGCATTTATTTGTAGATAGAACTCATCTATGATAGTTGATTTAAAATGAAATCGCAGCTAATCGACTGTGTGCGTGCGTGTGTGTGTGTGTGTGTGTGTGTGTGTGTGTGTGTGTGTGTGTGTGTGTGTGTGTGTGTGTGTGTGTGTGTGTGTGTTATAATTGTTCTAAATATATATATCTCATCTTGAATTCAACATGAAATAAAAAAAAATCAATACGCAACAGATTTCTAAAAAATTGAAACATGTATTTATTTTCACAAAAGCGTACTTTATATATTTCCCGAAAAGAGTTTCCAAAATAAAAAAAAATACCACTAAGTATTTAAACAGTCGGCTACTATATAAACAAATCGAACAAGTAATATTTCGTCATTTAAATTGAGATGTTTGTATTATTCATGGAGTGGGGGCATTTATAGCTTATTATATAAATCAAATTATATTTATAATTAATTATATCACTTTTATAAATAAACATTGAATAAGATTTTAAAGTTTTAATAAAAAGCATGCATTTCTTACGTCCAACAAAAAGAAATATATATATATCATTAAGAATTGACGTCTTACCAGTATATAACGAAAACATTTAATGCGCCTTTCATTCTTTTATTAATTTATCAAGGCCTTAATGACCTTCAAGGGTCATTTGAAAAATATAATGAGAAAACTAACATCCTCACCTATAAAACTTACGATTCCCTAATGAACTACTACCGATCTCGATGATTTTCTGCGATAAAGAGAAATTAATGAGGTTCTTACATGAAGATGACAAACAACAAAAAGTAAGTTAAATATTTAAGAAACAAGAGGTTTGTTCGTATGGATAAATTTAAATAATTTACAGAATTTAGGGATTATATTTGTGAATATTGCAAATGAATCTGTGAAATTATTTTGGAATAATTCTAATCTTGAAACAAATTGCTATTAACTATACTTTTCTTTTCTTTTATCAAAAATGCAGTTGTTTTCTTAAAATATAACTTAGTTTTAATTGGTATGAAATCTTTGACTTTCGTATATTGAAAAGTCTTAATTTTACTGCTGGTAAAAATCAGGTATTTATAGTAACTAAAATATTTTTGTTCTTCGTGAATTTAATTGGATATTAATCGAACTTTTATTCAAATCCTTAGGCTTAAGCTATTTTCATATATTTCTAATAATTTTGATATTTATGAAAACTTAAATTTGTCAGTTTCCATCTTAGGGAATGTTTTTTTACATTGCATGTTTCACTTTATCAGATATTTATTTATAAGTACCTAGTTTATTTGCATTAATTGTTATATTTACCGAAATATAGATGAAATTCTTATTAAATTTGTTCATTCATTTATCCTTATATGCTTAGAGGTTTGTTTATCAAATAGGATACATTTAGTTTCATACTTTATACACTAACAAAGAAATCAAATATTATTCATGGCTTTCCATCTTTTAAAGATTGGTTTAACAGTTTATAATTTTGGTTTCACAGTTTGAAATGTATTAAAAAAAATTGAGTCTAGATCATAACCAAAATTTCATTGATCTAGCATCTTATATTTTGGAAATACCAGATTGTCAAAGCAGTGGATTAGCATAATGTCAAGAATTTTCTTGTGTATTAATGAAGCTCTAAAACAAGGAGGAGAAACAAAATATCTTGATCGAAATTCATTATGATTGGAGCATTATTCTTTGTTTACTTATAGGTAGAAATAAAAAGGTATAAATAAATTTTTCAGGAAAATATTTTTGAGATGTTTCTGATAGTATATTCATTAATTGTTTTTGTTTCTGTTTAAAAAATATTTTTAATTAGCAAACAACTGTTATTATTACATGATATTCCTAAAAAAAATCAATATTAAATTCAAATTCATTTCTATTTTATTTTTATTCATCTATAGAGATGCGTAGAGATCCACAATTGATAATTATTTTTAATTCTAAATTAAAAGCAATTAAAAATATAAACAGAATTTCGATAGGACAGATATTAAATATACCATCATTTTATTGTATCATTCATATAATGCAGTTAATAAAGCAATCAAAAATGAATTCTGAATCAATTTCTTTAGAACAGTTTTAAAACATGAATTATCCAAATTTAATTTTTTACATGCCTGTCAAAGAATATATAAGCAAAAATAATAATTTCAATTTATCCGTATTCTAAAAATAATTATTTTTAATCAAAAGAATTCAGAATTAACTTTAACTTCAAAGATGCACAAGTTCATATTTTCTCACTCTGTCCTGTCTTTCCATGTGCTGAAAGTGTTATCTTTCTTTCTTCTTCAGTTTTCTTCTAGAAATGTGCCCACGAATTCATGTAAGTTAAAATATATTGAAATTTTATATTTGCATTCCTTTTAATTATTTCATTGAAATGTCATTCACCATTTAACCCTCTGGGCGTTTCCATTCTACGAGTGAAACCTCTGTAAAGTGAAGGAAGCGGGACTAGTTTTCTGCCGTGGAAGCGTTTCGGTTTTCCATAAGAGATGCACAGCAAGCGTGCAAGGGTTTCTTTCTTTCCCCTCCCATTCTTCATGGGAGGTCAGCTAGCCTTGGGTATCAGCAAATTACACCCATTCATACCAAATTTTATTGCTTTCGTTTATTTTGTACGGCTACAAACGTCAGATGGTTTCTAGGAATAGTGTATAGGTTGCTTTTTAACCCCTAATGCTGATAGCACTTTCTAAACTGTTACACAGTGTAAATATAAACAGATAAGTTTTCACTTAATTTTTGCTGGATATAAGTACAGAAACTTTCATCATACATTCGGTCTTATTATACATATATTTTCAAAATTAGCAATTAATGAAGGATTAAAACTGTCCTTTATTATTTTTCCTAATAAATTATTTTGCACCGAGCAATCAATAGTTGCAATAAAGTAGCATTTTTCTAGAATTAGAACTAAACACGGATAGTTCAGTTAATCAGATACATATAAATAACAATATATAACATAAATTATTTTTTAGAAGAACGGGCATCATATTCTATTATAATAAGAGATACAAATCAACAAATTGATTAGATATCTGAAAAAAAAGCATAATTCTAGAAATATAATTAGCTACTAATGTATTTATGATCCGAGTTCTTAAATACCCCGTAGCAATTTTAACAAAACTCAATATTGTTTGTAATCATTGCTTTTTATTTAAAAAAAAATATGGCATTTCCGCTCTTGAATGCTTCAAAATAAGCAAAATTTTAAAGCTCAAATATCGTGAAATATACCAGAGTAAATAAAGATTAAATGTCCTTAATAAAAATTTATTTTTCAAATTATAGAATATTCTAGTGATTTTAAAGTGTTTGGGAAATTTATAAAAATTATCAACATTTTTTGCGATTTTTCTTTCATTTTTTCCCATTATTTTGAGTACACATCCTATGAAATTGCTACCTTCAAAAATAATAAAAGGCAGCTTGAACAAACAAACGATTCCTTTTAAATATTATACTGCAATATATTTTATTCCTCATAAATTTCAGTGCGTTTATAATGTTTAGTATTCTTAAAAAAATACAATGGACATAAATTAATTTTCTAATTTTCATCCATTCTGTAAAAGAAAACACTAATGATTTATGCTATGTTTGCTAGTTTTATCAAGCAAGATAATTCATAAAAGTTTCAGTTGTACCTTACATTACATCTTTGTATTTTACATATTTTTATAAAATCGAGCGTTGAAAAGTAATTTGTGTCATAAATATGTGAAATTAAACTTGTAAAACATATTTTCACTCATGTAACTTTGCAACATACCCTTTCCTTTCTCTTATTAATGACCGCTAGTAGTGGAGATAACAATCATTGAAATTTTTTTTTATAATTATTCATGTCGATGGATTCAATAAAGGAATAAGCATCTAAGTTTGGTAGGAATCCCCAACGGTTCCACAAATTAATTAAGAAAATTCAATGTTTTAGAACCGTATTTGAAATTTGCTTACTAGAAAAGGTTACTTTTGTGGATTATCCCAATAGACTGATAAAATTACCAATATATATAAGTAAATGAATTTAAGGAAGAGATAGTGGTAATGCTATTTCAGTGACGTTGTGATGTATAAATTTTACAAATATTTGCCAGCATAGTTTGAAAACTCTCGAAAACTGGCATAAGAGGTAAGCGATTCCTTATTTAAAAGCAATAACCGATTTAAGCAATTACTTTCGGTCATGAAAGAAATATGCTCTGTTATAACAATGAGTTGAAATCTTTTGCACAATTGTGTAGGTAGTCGGATTTAACATAGGAAAACGCATTACACTTCATCAAATTTATGTAATTATATAACAACCGTATTCATAAAAGAAGTAGTAATAATTTTTTAAATATTTTCGGAGCGGAGCCTATTGTTGCCTTATTTTTATCTATTCACAGTAAGGATAAAGGCATATAAAATTCAACAGCAAAATCCAAAATAAGTAATAGAACGAAAACCTTTTAAAAGGAAATACGTCGCCAGTCAACAATAACAACAAAAAAATTACTAAAACCACTAGTAAAAAAAATGCCGAACAAAAGATTTAAAGGTATAAACTAATGACCGCAGTATAGACTCATAGAGAAATCATTAAACGAAATCCACCTCAAGTATAAATTCCCCACTCTCTCTATTGTCAATTTATTATATACTAGCCGCCTTTGGCGACCAGTCGGTTCGCCAATAATAATGCCAACTAAAGGGTTAAATCAATTTTTTTATATATAACTTGGTCTCGTAATAAGTTTTTCAGCAAAATATTTTCAAGCTTCGAATTTCGATAATCATGTAATCCACTTATACTATTATATAGGCCTTAAGCAGTCCTATCTTTGAACTCAGCATCTCTCTCTGATTTTCTATCAGTGCAGGTAAAATTCAGTTTTAAATTAAAGTGGAAATCATTGAAGCGCACTTCATATAAAGAAATTTTTACTCAATTCAAGCATGCCTTTAAATAAAACTAAGAACTGAAAGCATAATAGTCCGACATTGAAGTTTTATGTTCAATACAGAAATTGAAACCTAATAATTGTTTTTTAATTTATAAGATCTCAAGGAATTATTTAGCAAAATTTCACCGGTTAATTGAAACCTTCAGTTTTTAATTTTATTTTTAGATGTATGTAAATGCTCTCAATAATAACATTTTTTTAGGTTTATAAACATATATAAAAAAATCATGGTTTAAATTCATTTGGTCTTATAGATTCATATTTGTAAAATCTTCTCAATATTTCAACTTCTAAATAAATAAATAAGCATTTCTATCTTCTTCAAATCTGGCTGATTTATTCAGTTCTGAATATTGCAAGTTTAGAACAATCATCATTTTCATAATGTAGGCCAATTATTTTAGAGTAACCCTGATTGGCTTCTTTGATATCTTGATAAAGTGATCTAAAATCGCCAGTTTATATCGAATAGTTATATTGAAATTTTCATAGATCGATCAGCTTTGATGATTGATTTAGTTGATTGGAGTGGAATTTTTTTAGCTTTATCATGATGCAAAATCATGATGTAATTTGGTTAAATAAAATTGTTTAATTGGATTAGTAGTATATGTATAGTAAAATATCATAGAAAACGTTTCCATCCATTTATTGTCCAAAAATATCATGATTCATATTTGTTTCATTTTATACAGACAGGTGCCGAAAATGACATTTTTATATGTTTAATTTGGAATGATAGTTAATTTATTTTTTCTCATTTAAGAAGATGATATTGTTTTGGTTGGGAAGTTTTGATGTCTCCGAAATATGCGGGTAAAAATAGTTTTATATGCTTTTACAAATTTTGCATTATTAATTATTACGTATGCTTGTTTGAAAGAAGATGCATTTTCAAATAGCTGACCTGCTTTTACCAGTATAGCTTTAATATTACGTATGCTTCGTTGAAAGCAGTTGCGTTTTTATTTCGCATGATTCATTAAAATGCGAAGATAAATTACAATCACGAAGGCGAATTCTTTGATTTGCACAAAATATCTTCTTCACATAAGTAAAAGTAACAATTCAAAACATGTCTTATTGTTTTAAAAATTAAAAAAAAAAGAATGCAAAAATATTTTACTACTACTGATTATCAATTGCTTTTTGTTCGTCGTTTTTTTTTTTTGAAATGACGTCACTTTCGAAATTCGTTTAAGATTTCTTGCCTTTAAATAATTAATTTCGCTCACAGAAGATTATCGTTTGGTGCTTTTCTAAAAATTCTTTCAGTTTTAACTGTCACACTTTTGTAATATATTTTTACTTTGTATTTTTATTTATTTTAATTCTTTAATTGAATTAATAATTTTGATATTGCAAACGATCAAGAAAAATTTACTCTTGCATTTATTGTTTAAATAATATCACATTTCCTATTTATTTCATTTCATATAATCACGTTTTTTTTTTGGTAGTAATTAACTTTTTTTAATCAGAATTTCTGAAAATGTGATGGCAACATTTATTAAAAGCTGATTTTTTTAGATCCTCGAGGAGATAACATTTTATTTTTATTTTATGCGAAATAAATTGTTGAAAAAAAACGATCAAATTAAATGTTTAAATATTCATTAAAAATAGAGTTTTAATTCGTACGTCAAAACTCTAGCATCATTGAAAAGCTAATTTTTTTGGCTTTATCATGATGCAAAAATCAATTTTGTGCTGTAATATTTTCGGAAGTTATAGCGAAAAAACGTCAAAATTTGGCTTATTTTTTAATTAATTAAAATGCTAATTAAAAATTCAAAAAAAGGGCTCCGAGGTGCACATTCCCGGTACCCAAGGTATGCATATACCAAATTTGGTAGCTGTAGGTCGAACGGTCTGGCCTGTACATCGCCAACACACACACACACACACACACACACATTGTGCTTTATTATAAGTAAAGATGGCTTATTTTTTAATTAATTAAAATGCTAATTAAAAATTCAAAAAAATGCGCCGAGGTGAACATTCCCGGTACCCAAGGTATGCATATACCAAATTTGGTAGCTGTAGGTCGAACGGTCTGGCCTGTACATCGCCAACACACACACACACACATTGTGCTTTATTATAAGTAAAGATAAAGAAGATTTATGCAAAATAAATTGTTGAAAAAAAAAAACGATCAAATTAAATGTTTAAATATTCATTAAAAATAGAGTTTTAATTCGTACGTCAAAACTCTAGCATCATTGAAAAGCTAATTTTTTTGGCTTTATCATGATGCAAAAATCAATTTTGTGCTGTAATATTTTCGGAAGTTATAGCGAAAAAACGTCAAAATTTGGCTTATTTTTTAATTAATTAAAATGCTAATTAAAAATTCAAAAAAAGGGCTCCGAGGTGCACATTCCCGGTACCCAAGGTATGCATATACCAAATTTGGTAGCTGTAGGTCGAACGGTCTGGCCTGTACATCGCCAACACACACACACACACACACACACACATTGTGCTTTATTATAAGTAAAGATGGCTTATTTTTTAATTAATTAAAATGCTAATTAAAAATTCAAAAAAATGCGCCGAGGTGAACATTCCCGGTACCCAAGGTATGCATATACCAAATTTGGTAGCTGTAGGTCGAACGGTCTGGCCTGTACATCGCCAACACACACACACACACATTGTGCTTTATTATAAGTAAAGATAAAGAAGATTTATGCAAAATAAATTGTTGAAAAAAAAAAACGATCAAATTAAATGTTTAAATATTCATTAAAAATAGAGTTTTAATTCGTAGGTCAATACTCTAGTATCATTGAAAAGCTAATTTTTTTAGCTTTATCATGATGCAAAAATCAATTTTGTGCTGTAATATTTTCTGAAGTTATAGCGAAAAAACGTCAAAATTTGGCTTATTTTTTAATTAATTAAAATGCTTATTAAAAATTCAAAAAAAGGGCTCCGAGGTGCACATTCCCGGTACCCAAGTTATGCATATACCAAATTTGGTAGCTGTAGGTCAAACGGTCTGGCCTGTACATCGCCAACACACACACACACACACACACATTGTGCTTTATTATAAGTAAAGAAGATGTAAAAAAAATTATGGTTTAAATTCCTTTGGTCTTATAGATTCATATTTGTAAAATATTCTTAACATTTCAACTTGTAAATAAATAAATCAGCATTTCTATCTTCTTCAAATCTGGCTGATTTATTCAGTTCTGAATATTGCAAATTTAGAACAATCATCATTTTCATAATCTAGACCAATTATTCTAGAGTAACTATGATTGGCTTCTTTGATATCTTGATAAAGTGATCAAAAATCGCCAGTTTTTATCGAATATTTATATTGAAATTTTCATAGATCGATCAGCTTTGATGCTTGATTTAGTTCAATGGAGTACCACTTTTTTATTTGAAGGACTTATTGTCACAAGAATATTTTGTTAAATATGATTCACAGAGTAGATGATGTACGTAAAAATTTAATTCATTCGGCATTTTCCCCCTCAGTCTACTATTTATATATTTCAATTAGACCATTTGTTAAGAGATTTATGTCTATCCCAAAAAATTAAGAAATTAGATGGTGTGCTCCGATTACAGAAGATGCCTTGTAGATGTTAAGCCATACTTACCTTAAATAAAACTGTTTAATTGGTTTAGTAATATATGTATAGTAAAATATCAGAGAAAACGTTTCATTTATTTTCCAAAAATATCATGTTTCATATTTGTTTCATTTTATACAGACACGTGCCGAAAATGACATTTTTATATGTTTAATTAGGAATGATAGTTGATTTATTTTTTCTCATTTGAGAATACGATATTGTTTAGGTTAGAAAGTTTTGATGTCTCCAAAATATGCTGGTAAAAATAGTTTTATATGCTTTTAAAAATTTTGCATTTTTAATTATTACGTATGCTTGTTTGAAAGAAGATGCGTTTTCAAATAGCTGACCTACTTTTACCAGTATAGCTTTAATATTACGTATGCTTCGTTGAAAGCAGTTGCGTTTTTATTTCGCATGATTCATTAAAATGCGGAGATAAATTAGAAACACGAAGGCGAATTCTTTGATTTGCACAAAATATCTTCTTCACAAAAGTAAAAGTAATAATTCAAAACATGCCTTATTGTCATAAAAATTGAAAAAACAACACGAATTCAAAAAATATTTTATTTCTAGTTAATATCAATTGCTTTTTGTTCGTCGTTTCTTTGAAATGACGTCATTTTTAAAGTTCGCTTAAGATTTCTCGCTTTTAAATAATTAATCTCGCTCTCAGAAGATTATAGTTTGGTGCTTTTCTAAACATTCTTTTTCAGTTTTAACTGTCGCACTTTTGTAATATATTTTTACTTTGTATTTTTATTTACTTCAATTCTTTAATTGAATTAATAATTTTGATATTGCAAACGATCAAGAAAAATTTACTCTTGCATTTATTGCTTAAAAAATATCACATTTCCTATTTATTTCATTTCATATAATCACGTGATGAAAATTATATTTTTCTGTTTTATTTTTGGTAGTAATTTATTTTTTTAAAAATAAGAACTTCTGAAATTGTGATGGCAACATTTTATTAAAAGCTGATTTTTTTGAGATCCTCGAGAAGATAAAATTTTATTATTATTTTTTTTTTGCGAAATAAATTGTTAAAAAAACGATTAAATTACATGTTTAAAAATTCATTAAAAATAGAGTTTTAAAATATAGATCACAACATTAGTATCTTTGAAAAGCTGATTTTTTGAGCTTTGACTTGATGCAAAAATCAATTTTGTGCTGTAATATTTTCGGAAGTTATAGCGAAAAAACGTCAAAATTTGGCTTATTTTTTAATTAATTAAAATGCTAATTAAAAATTCGAAAAAAGGGCTCCGAGGTGCACATTCCCGGTACCCAAGTTATGCATATACCAAATTTGGTAGCTGTAGGTCAAACGGTCTGGCCTGTACATCGCCAACACACACACACACACACACACATTGTGCTTTATTATAAGTAAAGATATAGCAGAAAGAACTGGATTTTTTTTACAAATTACTTACCAGAATAATTTAAAAACATAAATCAGATTAATTAAAATTTTATGAACTATAGTTATGTCTTATTATAATATTCATTTAACTATGTTAAGCCTCATAATCCATATTCCTTTCAGTAAATTATTAACTTCACGTATTATAGAACTAGTTTTCGTAAAGTTTTGTCTCCAAAGTTTTTTATGCAAAGTCATTCGCATGTTGCAGATATTCGGTATTCATCTTTCTCAGACTCAGAGAAAGAAGATTATAAACAAGTAATATAAAAAACAATTTTTTAATTAATTCGTTCTTAGGTCAGCAAAGGAATTTTTTTTATTTTAGTTTCTTTCTTTTAAATGATTATAATAATGGCAATTTTCCATTTTCTACATATGGTGTTGGACTATTATATTTTGTTCGTTGTTGTTTATTCGTTTCCTTTTCTTCACCCTTTCTAATTTATAAAGTAGATGGCGGTCTCACAACCACAAATGATAATCTTCAACTGGCAGGTTCGAACTCGCAGCCGAAAAGATGCGAATCCAGAGTCCAACCAACCAGGTTATCCAGGCCTGGTGTATCCTTGCGATTAAAATTCTATTTTAGTTACTTTTTATTAAATTATTACAATTGTTGTTATTTTCGTGTTCCGCTTTACAACGGAAGGAGGGGTGCGATAACTTTTGAGAGTATGGACCGTTGAGCACTCGAATCCAGAAGTCTGACTTCTAGCTCACACACGTCAAAAACACTTTTTATGGAACGTACTGCATTCATTCATCTGTAGATCGTAATTTAGATCTAGAACAGAGAACGATCACCTCTACTCCAGTACGCGCTGTAACATCACTCTCGACATGGAGGACTTGTGACTACGACAAATGTAACGTTCACCACACACACACACATACGGAAAGACTTCGGTTGGAAGGTTCAAACTTGCAGCTCAAGGGATGCGAAACGGACGCCTACCAACCAGGTTATCCCGACCTGATAATTACAATTACTATAAATAATCGATCAAAAATTTCTACTAACATTGAATTTTCAACTGCAATTGATATTTCTAAACCAATTGTGACTTCTCAAAATGCCTGATTTTACTACACCAGTTGGGTAGTGCAATACAGATTAGAAATTTCTAATGTAGTTATTCTCAATTATTTTAATTCGAAAGTACTTCAAAATGAGTCGAAAAAACTGATTAATTTACAATGTTTATTTTAACTGCATCAAGAATTACGAAAATAAGCACAATCGTTTAAAATAATCTACTGAAAACATGTTAAACCTAATCTCATTGGCGTGGGGGAAAAACAAACTGAATTCGTTACTTATTTAGCGATGGAGAAATGTATTCGAATTTTTGACGAGAAAGTTAGTTTTTAATTAATAAATAAAAAATTAATTAATTAATATTTGAAAAAAAAACTGTATTAACATCAAATATCATCCACTACAAGTTTTAAAAAAGTTACTTGTACTTGATAGGATGAATAAAAAGTATTTTATTAACGATGGAAAATTTGAGGATATATATAGGGGGAGAGTGAGCTAACAGCAGGAATTGAAATAAATAAAATGCTGAAAGAAAGCAAATCGTACCCATCCACAATGTTTGATACTTAATTTTCATAGTTTATCAAATAGATCTCCAAGAGACAAAGGAAGAATAAAAATTTTCTTGATTGAGTAATTGATTCATCTTAGTACCAAATTAAACACTGGACTTAAGAAACATGCATGGAGACTAAATGACTAACTTTTAAAATAACATTACCTTTAATTAAATAACTAACTTTTAAAATAACATAAGAAAGCAGGATAAGAACTGAAAATGTATAACTATTTTATATTAAACATGATAACGTACATTAACAAATTCAGTTTTTTAGGAACGTTAAAATATTTGGAAAATTTGCTAAAAAAGTAATTATTTATATAATTGACTTAAAAATAAACATTTGTTTCTCAAATTTCAGTTCAATGTAGCATATTGGATATGGCTTGATCCTTTTTTTAAACACTTAAGGTCCCTGAATCTTTTTTAATACTGTTTTTAAGCTTTTCTGAATTCAATAGCCGGAATTAAAAAGGCTAGAAATCATTTCAGTCAAATAATTTGTGAAATTTTTAATTTCTTTCTTTCTCGTTAGTAAAAATATTACAATTTTCTAAAATTAATTGTAAATAAGTTAGATGTAATCTTGTGTCAAATATTAGATGAAACTAGTTGATAGGAAATCTGTGTGCCTGAATCTGTATGTAAAAATCGTGTATGCGTATACATGATATTCGAAAACGGAAACACCTTGATATATTATACATGTCGCACAAAATAATCAAAATGTAGATTTGTATTAAAATTTTTTAATATAATGTGTCAAAATATTGATTATCCATGAGTCAGTCTTTCCGCGAGTGTCTGAGCAATTATTTCAAAATATAAAAAATAGATAAATGAAGTTTGGTACGTTGCTTTGACATCTTTACTGCAAAAATATCGAATTTTCACTCCAATATAAAAGATTCAAAATTCATAATTGTTTCTATTCAAGTATACTAAACAATACGGATAGCGCTACACTGCATAAGGATATGAGAAAATATGAAGATTAATACTACCATTGATCTTTATCATGATTGTAAATTCTTAGATTACTTTTAATAATAATAATTAAAAAAAATCTTGATAAAAATTGCTTTCAAGTTTGGGTCCGACAACTTTTAATATCGTTCCACACCAAAGTGTGCAGTTTATGAAGTTTTCTTCCATAAGAAACACCTGCCAAAATTTGAGTAAAGTAATGCAAATTCATTTATTTGATCTTAGTAAATAGCAGTTTATGATTTCAAGCAGAGCTATGAACTCTAAAACTTTTCCATATTCATCAATAGTTTATAGTTCACGCAGCATTGAAGCCTTTATTTGCATTATTTTCCATTAGTAGGTTTTTTAAATCATGTCATTAAAAGCCGTGCTGCATTTTGCACATTTTTCAAAAGCTATGTTATTTATCCATTCAGATTTTTAGTCTCTAATGAAGAAGTCTCTTTAGCATAACAAAGAAAAAATTGTTTAAAAACTGTAAAATAAATGCAGAATTTTTGAGTTTTTAAAATTTTTTATGTATTTACCGTTTTACCTAAGAAAAGTATCTTCTTTGATAAACTATTAAAAAAATTGTTAAGATAGTTTACAGAGTCAAAACTTTTAAAATGTTATCAGTTAAAATTTTTCAAACATTTAATTAATTTTGCTATTTCTTTTATCTACATCAAGGTATAAATACTAATAACCAAGTATTAATTGTTACTAATATTAATAAATATCCAAGCATTAATAACTAAACTTCCCAGATATAAATAATTAAAAAAATGTTTTTATTGTTTCTTTTATGAATTTGAAAGAGATTATTTCATTCCGTTCAGCATACAACTTTAAAAAGTAGTTGCATAATAAAAAATCGAACACATAATTTCATGCTATTACACAATATAAATCTGAAAAGAGAAACAATAAAACAGTATACTTTATTATATTCTTCAAAATTTGGGCTACTTTAAAACACAAAATTCAATCGCATCTGTTTACTTTGAGCGAAGAAAAATAATTGGAGGTAGAGATTAGAGTAAAAAACATAAATTTG
>JAOUZG010033498.1:0-10107 GCA_026289955.1 Argiope argentata
AAAAAAAACTTCAATATTTAATATAACTTTATAGATGCAAAATACATGCTTACCTACATAGCTACAAACATAATAATAATAATAGATAGTTACAAACATAATAACAACAAATATAATAACATTAGATGTGCATTTATCATTCAACAATTCAAAATACAATTTAAAAAATAAATCTTTTAAATCTAAAATCAGTTCTTGTAGCTCTAGTTAATAGAAGACCGACTACATAAAGTCTGTCAATGTTGAAATACCCCAGTATAGAATTACTAACTGGTAATTATACAGTATATGATTACAGGTATACAATTACTAACTAGTAATTATACGGTATATTATTACTAAGTCATAGACAGTGAGAAGGGAACAATATATTGTCTTAATAACATTCATCATTGAAAATGCGGATTTACACATTTAACTACAGTCAAAGATCAATGATAAGCAATTTTTTAAAAATTAGGATACTTGATTTTGTCCATTAGATTTCAAAAGTTATTCTTAAGTTCTGAATTAAGTGCTTTTAATATTATGTCATTTTGAAGGAGAAAGAAATTTATTTTCCACAAGAAATTATATATATATATATATATATATATATATATATATAAATATATTTATATATATATATATATATGGCCCCTTTTTTAAAAATATTTTTTTATATGCTTGACTTAGGTCTTAGTAAATCCCAAACTGTCTTGGTGGTCCATTGCTTGCTAATTATTGACTTAATATCCACTCCTGCTTAACAACCTGATATTTTACCAAATGAATGGGTTTTAAAATATGAAAAACAATAACTTCGAAACTTTAAACAGCTTTCAGAGACAAAAACTGCAGTTAGAAAGAAAGCGATGCTCAAATGATATAAAATAATTAATTAAAAGTTTTGAGAATAAATTTTAAAAAGAATAAATAAATAACAATTAAAGAAAAAAAATCTAAGAATTAAAAAAAATCCATATTACTACTTACCATCTTCGGAAGAAACAGAATTTGGCTCAGCTGTCACAACACTGCTGCTTCCATCTTCTTCATCCTTACAGTCTACTGAAACTAAAGAAATTTGCAAAGCATTTTAATGTGGTAGTTAAGGTATCAAACATTTATTAATGCATTAACTTTGCCAACAAATTGGATGGATTAAAATTGTATTAAATTACATCTGATTAATTCCAGATTCTTATTAATTCTAGAAGAATGTAGGCGAAAATTTCAGTAGTATTTAAGATATGCATCCATCCAAAATAAGAGAAAATGAATTAAAACTGATTTTTATAATGGGGAAAAAAAGCAACTAAATTTCACATTTGAATATGAAATTTGGTTAAGTAAAAATTGGTAAAGCAATGAAATTAAACTAAATTTCATCACAAAAAAATATTAAGAATATTTTAATTTTTATTTAAAAAATGATGTTGTACACGAGGGTACATAGTGAGAAACTGCGGCAAAAATTAAGTACTTTTAGGAACTTTAGTAAAAAAAAAATTAAGCATTTTTGCACACGTATACGTATACATGTGTATACGTGTATTTTAAGATGCTGCTGATATTTTAACATATGATATTTTCTGTTTTATAAATAATATATACTTTTCACTGGCAAGTTTTTAAAAAATAAATTTTAAATGTGTATTTTTAAATTTTCTATTTCTAATTATGTGAGTAACATCTTCTATTATAAAGCAAATTATGTCTTTTCGGTTTTAGACAAAAACAAAAAAGCTTATAAAAAGGAAAAACTTCCGATATCAAAAAACTACAATGTAAATAATAAAACTGTCAGATTTGGTTTCCGTATTTCCTAAAATTAACAAATTGTGAGTTAATTTAGATAGATACATCATTTCAGAAAGTGTCAAATATTGATATAAAAACATGATTATATCATGTTTTATATCAATATTTCGGAGAGCGGTAGTCCGTCTCTCCGAAAGCGGTAGAGACGGATTACCGCTTTTCGGAGCTGATCTCTCAAGGAAGAGAAGCGTTTTGCTGGATTAGCGGACTTTCGCTTGTTACTAGAGAGCTGTGTTTGCGTTTGCTGTTAACGCTGTGTTATTGAGCTCGCTGTGATTTACTGTTGCTGAGCTATACTATAGCTGTTTTGCAGTCTTTGTTTATAGTGTGTAAGACTAGCATTTACGCTGTAAGTGACTGATTATTGCTGGATTGTGTTTTCTGAAGTTTTATATTTTCAAGTCATCCTGTATATACCTGTAAATTTGTTTGTGCTGTCCTCATATAAAGTCCATTCAAACCGAACCCGCTACGCTAAAAACGTAACAACTGGTGTCAGGAGTGGGGTTGAACGGTGAAGACTAGAGCGATGGAGGAAGCAGATAAAACCAAATTTGAACAGCTTTTTGCTTTCATTAAAGAAATGAAAGAAGGGCAAGAGAAGATAGAACAAGGCCAAGCTATTATTGTTGAGGCAATTAACAGCAAAGTGGATGCTTTGGCGGAAAAGGTTCAAGAGAACGAAACAAAGATTCACAATATTCAGCAGAGTTGTGAGCAGAATGGTGAAAAACTACGTAGAGTTGAAGAAAAATTTGATGAAAGATTGAACGCATTTGCACAAGAAATTGAGGAAAAATTTAAGAGAATGGAAAGTGTACAGGGAAAATCTGAAAACCAATTCTCGAATGTTTGGCAGCCTAAAATAGCTCAACCTGTGCCTGTTATTCCTAAATCAAGCATTAAAGTGTCCACATACGACGGGAAAACATCTTGGCAAGTCTACAAGACTCAATTCTCCATCGTCGCAGAAGCCAATGGTTGGGATCCAGTCACGAAGGCTCGTCAACTGGCTGCATCACTACGGGCTGAAGCTGCTGATATTTTCAGAACTGTTCCCGAAGATCAACATCTGGACTTTGATGCTCTTTCAAACGCTCTGGAGTTGCGCTTCGGAGAAAAATGCCTCAAGAACTATAGCCGTCTTCAATTAAAGACTCGGCAACAACGATCGAATGAAAGCCTGCAAGAGCTTGCAGCAGATGTAGAGAGGCTCTGCCATCTTGCCTTCTCCGACTGTCCTGCCGAGGTACGAGAAACACTGGCCCTGCAGTATTTCATCGACGGTGTGAGGGATCCAGAGATACAAAAGTCCCTGCGAATGGCTGAATTGAAGGATTTAAAAGCAGCTTTGGTTTATTCCATGAAAGTTGAAGCCGCTCAACAAGCTGCAAGGATGGATAGCCATTCAGTTTAGAGGTGCTACGGTTCAAGATGTATCAGATCCTTCGCTGCAAAATCTATACGAAATGATGAAAACAATTTTCCAGTTTATCCGGAAAAGAGGTGGAAGGTCCTACAAACATGGCCAGATAACTGTGAAATGTTGGAAATGCGGAGAAGAGGGCCATGTTCGAAGGAACTGTTCAGTCCTCTTAGATAAACAGGTAAAAGACTCTTCTAGAAGCAACCAGGAAAACCGTTTGAGAGTGTTACAGATATCTTCAAGAGGCGGTGGTGAAAATGGTGTATTTGTTGATGCCTTCGTCAACGGAATCCCCTGCCGAATGATCGTTGACACAGGAGCCAACGTGACCATCATGCGTAGAGATGTTGCAGAACAACTCGGAAGGAAAATTCTCTGGACACTGTCCTGCGTCTCCCTCCAAACGGTCACTAGTGACAGAATCTTAGTTATAAGGAAAATGAATACTGAAATTAGATTTGGGAATGCTACTTATGGCCATGTCGTCTACGTAGCGGAAATTACAGATGATTTTATACTTGGTATGGACTTTCTGAAGAAGTATGATTTTGTAATCGACTTCAAAAATAACTCCCTGCACTCCACATCAGAAGTCGGGACTCTTTTCCATTTGGGTTCTGGAGGAGAAAATACAGATGCCATATCAAGGAAACCCTGCTCCGAGGGTTGTCGCTACTGCTCCTCTGCGGAAAAGAAAACTGGAATTGATACACCAACTTTGCACCGAATCACAAGAGCCATCCCACCTCAATCTGATCCCTGGAGTGATGAGGAGGTTCCCAAAGAACAAAGAAATGATCCTGACATTAAACCGATCATGGAATTAATGGAATCAAACAACTCAAGACCTAACTGGCAGGACATTTCAAGCCTCAGTACTGGAATTAAATGTTATTGGGCTCTCTGGAATTCACTCGAAATTAGAAATGGAATCTTATGCAAAAATTGGGAGTCCGAAGATGGGAAGTCAGTTAAGTGGCAACTTGTACTTCCCTGATCAAGAATAAATCAAGTACTGAAGGAATTACACAGCAGTCCTGCAGTTGACCACTTCGGAGTCATGAAGACAACTCGTAAAGTCCGGGAGCGTTTCTATTGGAACAACATGAAAGAATGGTGCAGAACATGAGATGACTGTAACTCCCGTAAAGGATCAAAAACACGCAGTCATGGTAAATTACAGCGGTTTAATGTAGGTGCACCATTTGAAAGACTCGCCTCTACCATCTTGGGATCTCTCCCTCGGAGAGATAATGGAAACAGAAAAGAATTCCGACTGCCCTGTGATCCTCCGTTCGGGTGTTCACCGGATACGCCTTCTTCGCCACTGAATTATGTTCAAGACCTTCAGGCCCGTTTAGAAGACGTACACAGGTTTGCCCGAGATCGAATCAAAATAGAGACGGAGAAGATGAAGGCCAGGTACGACACTGAAGCCACCGGACATGAATTCAAGGAAGGTGACAAGGTATGGTTCTGGAACCCGATTCGACGAAAGGGACTCTCTCCGAAGCTGCAGTCTTCCTGGGAAGGCCCTTATACAGTCCTGAAAAGACTGAATGCCGTCGTGGTTCGAATAAGGAAGTCACCGAACTTAAAACCAAGAATAGTACATTACGACCGGCAAGCCCCTTATTACGGTAACTTGACAAATACTTAGTTGAAACCATGGTTTCCTCATTTATGTAAATGTTATCTGTATATTTGTAAATAGTGTCTTTATGTTAATTATTTTTCAATGTTTACGTCTGAAACTTTGTGTCTATGTTATTGTAACCATTGAGTGTCTTCTGCTCAGGGTCTGTACTGCCCGGGACGTGCAGTCCTTGAGGAGAGGGCAATGTTACAAACGGGCGAAACCCGCGCTGAAGGCGAAAACGTTGGCAGCGCTTCACAAGGTGTTTCGCGCCAGCAGAGTTGACTTGGTGAAAGGAATATTCTAGTAACCCCGAGACAATTCTGGCTGCGCCGCGTTTTCTCTCGGTGATCACCGAAGTTTCCCGGTACTTTCGCCCGGCTATATAAGAGACGGACTACCGCTTTTCGGAGTTGATCTCTCAAGGAAGAGAAGCGTTTTGCTGGATTAGCGGACTTTCGCTTGTTATTAGAGAGTTGTGTTTGCGTTTGCTGTTAACGCTGTGTTATTGAGCTCGCTGTGATTTACTGTTGCTGAGCTATACTATAGCTGTTTTGCAGTCTTTGTTTATTGTGCATAAGACTAGCATTTACGCTGTAAGTGACTGATTATTGCTGGATTGTGTTTTCTGAAGTTTTATTTTTTCAAGTCATCCTGTATATACCTGTAAATTTGTTTGTGCTGTCCTCATATAAAGTCCATTCAAACCGAACCCGCTACGCTAAAAACGTAACAATATTGTCTTAATTACATTCATCATTGAAAATGCGGATTCACACATTTAACTACAGTCAAAGATCAATGATAAGCAATTTTTTAAAAATTAGGATACTTTATTTTATCCATTAGATTTCAAAAGTTATTCTTAAGTTCTGAATTAATTGCTTTTAATATTATGTCATTTTGAAGGAGAAAGAAATTCATTTTCCACAAGGAATAAGAAATATAGATATATAATGCTCCTTTTTAAAAATATTTTTTTCTTTTTTAGATGCTTGACTTAGGTCTTAGTAAATCCCAAATTGTCTTGGTGGTCCATTGCTCGATAGTGATTGACTTAATGTCCACTCCTGCTTAACAACCTAATATTCTACCAAATGAATGGGTTTTAAATTATGAAAAACAATAACTTCGAAACTTTAAACAGCTTTCAGAGACAAAAACTGCAGTTAGAAAGCAAGCAATGCTCAAATGATATTATAAAATAATTAATTAAAAGTTTTGAGTATAAATTTAAAAAAAGAATAAATAAATAACAAAAGAAAGAAAGAAAATATTTAAGAATTTAAAAAAAAAATCCATATTAATACTTACTGTCTTCGGAAGAAACAGAATTTGGCTCAGATGTCACAACTTTACTGCTTCCATCTTCTAATTCCTTACAATCTTCTGAAACTAAAGAAATTTGTAGAACATTTTAATGTGGTAGTTAAGGTACCAAAATTTTACTAATGCATTAGCTATCTTTGGCAACAAACTGGATGGATTAAAATTGTATTAAATTACATCTGATTAATTCCAGATTCTTATTAATTCTAGAAGAATGTAGGTGAAATGTTCAGTAGTATTTAAGAAATGCATCCATCGAAGATAAGAGAAAATGAATTAAAATTGATTTAAAGCAATGAAATTAAACTAAATTTCATCACAACAAAAAATTAAGAATATTTTAATTTTTATTTAAAAAATTATATTGTACATGAGGGTACATGCTGAGAAACTGCAGCAAAAATTAAGTACTCTTAGGTACTTTAGAAAAAAAAAATTAAGCATTTTTTTACACATATACATGTGTATTTTCTTAGCATTTTATATTTTCTGTTTTAAAAATAATACTTTTCATTGGCAGGTTTAAAAAAAATAAATTTTAAATGTGCATTTTTAAAATTTTCTATTTCTAATTATGTGAGCAATATCTTCTATTATAAAACAAATTATGTCTTTTCGGTTTTAGACAAAAACAAAAAAGCTTATAAAAATGAAAAACTTCCGATATCAAAAAACTACAATGTCAATAATAAAACTGTCAGATTTGGTTTCAGTATTTCTTAAAATTAACAAATTGTGAGTTAATTTAGATAGATACATCATTTCAGAAAATGTCAAACATTAATATAAAAACATGATTAAACAGTTTCTATTTCATTTTTATATATGTAAAAACAAATAATGCTTTGCACAGCTGAGTTAGGAAGTGCAAATTTCCTTTTGCTATAGAAGAATATTTAGAAATTTTATTGAATATATAGAAATTTTTGTTGCAGTTTTATAAAGCAAAGCACTAAGTATCGTTAGATGGCAGTTATGAACTGGGAAAACTGCAATGAAATTGTTGACAATTCAATGGTAATGAATATAAATTAATTTCTTAAATCATTTTTAATAGAAAAAAAAAGCAGTGTTAAGAATTGGCCAGGCTATAAATTAAAAAAAAAATTAAAATAAAATTTTCCATAAATAAAGATAAAAAAAATTGTAAAACCAAAAACTAATTTTGTAATTATAAGTAAAATGAAAAAGAAAGAAAAAAAAATAGTTGAAGCATTTTTTAGGAACCAGCATAAGAGAATGCGAACTAAAATTTTGACCAGAAAATGAACCAATCACACCAATTAAAATTTAGCAAGATTGGTCCAACAAATAACAATTTTCAAATGGACAGGATCATTTAAAAATAATTTCATGAAAGAAATAATGGTCACTGAAAGCTAATGCCTGTAAGTTAAAAGCTCATTATACTAGATTTTATACAATTGACTAATATAATTACACACAGCAATTAATTATATCTCAATATAGTACATTAAAATCAATCTAATAGGTCATACACGTTATTGCTCAAAAAACCACAAATGAAAGAGGCAGATGATGGAATGTGTAATGCCCTAAAGAGGCTTCACTGCAAGTGATTTATGGAAGCTTGTACAGCATTCAATAAATCTCTTTGGTGTATCAAATTCATCTTGCTGTATTTTTGTTTTCTTTCTGCCAGACCAATCCTAGTTTTCTTCATGAACTACAGATAAAAATTACCTGACATAACTCAAATAAATTCTTCAACATCTCAAACATTTAAAACTTATTTAGTGTTTTTGAAATTAAAAAAAAATCGGATGTTTTTCAAACTGCAAGGAATATTGCACGATACATATTTCATATTGCCA
Source organism: Argiope argentata (assembly GCA_026289955.1). Taxonomy (NCBI): domain Eukaryota; kingdom Metazoa; phylum Arthropoda; class Arachnida; order Araneae; family Araneidae; genus Argiope; species Argiope argentata. The sequence continues at coordinate 8,030 of JAOUZG010033498.1, forward strand.
TTCCTGGGAAAACTATTCCAGTATTTCAATAAACAGCAATGGAATTGTTGAATAAAAAGGCTCATAAATGTTATCTTAATATGTGTTCAAATCGCTGGAGCTATTTTACCCTGGATTCCTTGCCCCAAATATTCCCTTTTCTTGGTTTTGTTTCTTTATACATCTTATAAACAAGCCTTTACAACTATGCTTTCAAGTTAATGCACTCAACGTGAGGGTAAACAACACAAGTAAAATACTGCCTTTGCACTTTTTAAGTACCTTATTTCAAAATTGAGTATTTAAAAAAATAATAAAAATGGTTTATAAATTTAAGCACTTTTTATGCTACTACACACCCTGTACACATATTATGATTAAGAGAAAAATATCATAGTAATAAAATTTACATCAGTGTAAAAAAAATGAATGCAAAAGTTGAATTGAACAATGAATAAACAATCAATTGACAATTTTGATGAAAACAGATTACACTTATATTATAAAATTAAAAATATTGCTACAAAGAAAAAATATTTTTGAAAACTTGCTATAATTTCGGGGTGAAAACACACACCTTGTACAGTCACTGAATTGAAATCACAGAAAAGTTTTAAAAAATTATGATTGAGAAAGATTTTCGATCAATTGTCTTTTTAGAAATTACACACATACACAAAAAGCCATTATTGTGTTTACATTTTAATCACAAATTTCAATAACATTCTGAAAGGTACATTTTATCTCTCTAGAGTATACTTTGTTCGAAACTTATGTTTAACAGTCTGTTTTGTAGAACATTGACATATACACACAAAAACATATCTGCTTTTGTTTTAAATACATATAGAGTAAACGGTATTCCTTACCTAAATCAGATGCTGGAGGCCAGGGACCTTTAAATAAATGCACAAAGCTATAAGACTGTAGGCGATCCTAGGAAGGATATAAAAAAATTATTACATTCTTGTATAAAATTAATCTGTTAATTGTTAACTAAGTAACATTATAATTGTACCCCAATTTTGAAATTTAAATTTTGTATGAAAGGATTTAAACCTAAGATAATAAAATGACATAACCTTGATTGTCATTCTCATAGCTTTCTCTCCTCGTTCTTTAGCTTTTGCTATCGCTTTAGCATATTTGTTGTATCCATCATATTGCCGCTTCAGTTTCTAGAGAAAACAAAACAATATAATGCAGAACATTGCAATTCAAAATTATGTATTTATTAAGTGACAACTATTTGGGTGAAATTCATTAGTCTAAAATCTTTCATTTGATTTTTTTCTTAAACAATTTCTAAATTTAACGAGTTTTTCAAAATAAAATTATTTATTTACAAGTGGAATCTGAAATAAAATTTTATTTCAGCACAAGAAAATTTATTTACTTTTGATAAGAAACAAGACATATTTACAAATTTAGCAGCTTAAGTAGTATGAAATTCTAAGGTAGATTTTGAAAATTAAATTTCAATATTAAAATTCATTTGGATCAATATATATTCAAACCAAATCCGATGGTAGCAATGTAATCATTCGAAATATCAAAAGTTATTTATTCAATTAAAAACAATTTTCTTGTCACTGTAGTTAAATTGATATACCAATGAAAAGTCTTGTATAGTATTCCTTTCGTTCTTTAGTTTCTTTAATCTTATTAGTAAATGTTTAAATATTATAGACAAAACCAGCACAACACATACATAATACTAGAGTTGATATGTTTGTCAATAATTAATAACAATATTGAAAACAGTGTATACACGTACCAGCATTAACAAGGTTAAAAAATGTATATAAATATAGTTTCAAAGTAATGGGAAATGCAGGTAAAATTGATAAATTCCTTCAAACATATGTTTAACAGCTTATTAACACAAATATTGGTTTAATACAAGAAAAAAATTTAATAAATATTAATTACATAATTTTTTTGTGTGAAAAAGTAAATGAAATATTTAGGAAATGATGCTTTTATGTAATAATAACTCAGTTAAAAAAACAGCCATTTTACAATTAAAGTATAAACTAACAATAATTATGATTTAAAATGTTGAAAAATATTTTGCACTAAAATTTATTCCTTTTTTT
>JAOUZG010033505.1:0-11406 GCA_026289955.1 Argiope argentata
CCCCCCTGTAATAAGGGGCTGTGCAAGCGAATGTGATGAGTGAGTAGCCAAAATCGTACTCTTGGCCCTAATTGACGTTGCTACAAAACAAGAGACGTTAATTAGGCTTAAATCGCTGACTACCTCAGCGAGCTTGTCCTTGGCAAATTCCACAAGAACCAACAACGACGATCTATTTTTAGTTAATTATTTTCTCATTACTAAGTATGGAGAAAGTATTGTAGTTGTCAAAAAAGATTCGAACACGAGATTTGGATGAATTTCTACGTTTCAAACCTCCCTTATTTAAAATATTTTTTTTTGTCCGTCCGTCTATTCGTGTGTGCGCACAAATGGTCTCAAAACCATTTTGGGTTAAAAAGATGGAATTTCGGTATATATATTTTACACAATTATAAATTATATCAAATATTGAATGAAATTCATTCACGGGGAGTATGTCTGTCTAGTTGCTCTAGTACTAAGGAACTCGTTAAACTACTAAACATAAAAAGGCAGGTGTAAAACATTTAGTTCACAGGTGTAACTTCTAAAATATAAATGATTATCAACTTTGGAATTAAACCCATCAAACGGTTGACAAACTCGGTAGGTGTTTATGTAAATTTCTCTATTGCACTTTCGGTTTTAATCGGCGGACAAACTGGCACTCAAAAAACCCATTCCATATTTAGGCCAAAGATCTAAATTTAGCAACTATCGTTCACTAATGTTATTCAAGGCTAATGTTATTTATCGAAGTTCAATAATTTTTTCCGAGGGTGTAGGAAATAATATTTAAATTGGAGACTATTTGAGAAAATTTCAGGGCGATAACTCCTACATTTTTAAAAATAAAAACTGTTTGAAGCATTTGTATTTATTTACCTATTATAACTCCAAACTGTCCAGCGTTCGTGTTTGTACACAGCCTTATTCTGCATGAAGGTCTTAGGAAAAAAAGTTCTTCAATTCTGCATGAAGGTCTTAGGAAAAAAATCGAGAAACTGTCAGTTTTATTCATACATATGAGATTCTTTCTCAATCAGATAGACTATATTGGACAGATTACTAAGCTAGCTGCAATATTTGTTGGATGAAAACTAACCTCAATCAGAGTTATAAAGAAGTAAACGAGGTTTTTTTCACTCACTGCTACCTTGATTACTCTAGTGAAAAGATATCTTTGTAATGTGGTAGCAGAATTTGAATAATGGGTAGTAAAACTTTGGCTCCCTTTGAGATCTGGGATATACAATATAGATATTGACGGTACTAGACACTATAGTAAACAGCAAAAATTTATAAGGTAAAACGTCTTTCTAGAAGCTGAATACGAAAATTGAGAAGTGGCTTTAGTATTTGTACTTAAATATTATGTCTAATATATTGCAAAATGAAAATGCAAAATAGAATCTCAAAATAAAAATATGGAAACAACTTCCTGGTAGATCATGTATACTTGCAATATACTGAAACTAATTAACTTTCAATTATCATCTTTGATGACCGTTACCTTCATCAACGGAATAATGAGATCTGTTAGCTTTCGGATTATTAAAGAGGATTTCTAAATGCATGATGGTGAAATTCAGTCAATAATCTAGATGGGGAAATGATCATTGTTCGATATGGAACAATTTCCTTTCAATGGATCGTTATCATCATGAAAATGAAAGGACTGGCATTAATATTTTGTACAAAACATTTTAGTCAGATTTCTGCCAAATCCGGCTTAAATTTTGATAAAAAGTTAATCCTAAAATGACGAAATAAAAGACAGCAGCCTGAATTTAAAATTAAAATACATGGAAAAGATTGCAAACTAAAAGCATAAATATTAATGATACTAAAACGGACATTGATGCAACATTTTTATTTTATATTATTATGTAATATTTGTATAGTCATGATTTGAATAACATTTTAATTAGAGAATTAAAATAAAAAATAACGTTGAAGCAAAATTAGAAATAATTAAATATGGTAAAATTGATCAAGTATGTATATCTCAAAAACTGGAATTGTTTTTATTTAATTCTTGATCAAAATTTTTCCCCAAAGGTTGTTATCAAAGTTTCATCATTTTTTATCCATATATGTATATAAATTTCTTATGATTCAGCTTTTCCTAGATGCATATTTAACTTTTTGTCTTCTCTCAATTTTTGAATGATACAATTGAACCGAATTCAATTACCATTCCTACTTAAGAATAATTTTATTTAATAGCTCTAAAGGTAATAAATAAAATATTTTATTGCGCATTTTTAAAATAAAATTAATAAATCATTGATATTTAAAAATGGTATTTTTTCTACTTTAATTTTGTTTCTGAAATTTATAAAATTGAAACTAGTTCAAATATACTGTTGCTTCAAATATATTATTACTTGTTTTGTATGCTAATAATCGAATTTAAAAAAGAATTATTAACTAAATGAGTCCAATTAAAATGCATAAGTGCACATATATTTTACTTTCTACCTGTTTAAAATGCACAAAAATATGCAGTAAGAAGCTTATACTAAATTACATTACATTACATTACTATTATGATTCCAAAAAGAAACACTTCTGATGCAAGTGGCTTCATGCACTTTTTAATACATAAAAGGACTCTCGTATATGAAAGTTCATGCTGGTCACAAAAAAATTTATCAAAATATTTTACAGGGCATTAATAAATAAACTATTTGGAAATAAAATAAAATATTACTCATAAGCAGAAGCAATAACTCTTTTATTCTAATTAATTAAACGTATTTTTTATAAATAGTAATACATTTTTCTATGATATTAATAGATAAAAGGAAAATAATTTGCAGGGTTTTTTTTTATCAGTGAATATTTTCAATTTTTTTTCATTCATTTTTTTTTTCTATCTTGATAGCAAATAAAATATGAATTAGTTTTAAACTCATTTAAGCCTTTTCTTTTCATTTTAATTTTTGTAAAAATAATTCATTAAAATTTATAAAGCAGTTGTTTGATTGCTCACTGTACAGAGGTATAAAATAATATTTTCAAACACATAGAACCACAAAATGTTTAAATTTAAAATTTGAACTAAGAAAAGCATAGAAAAAATATTGTTTGAAAATTAAATAATTTCAAATGCCCATAAAACTATTCTCAGTATTTTACTCTTTGATTATATCTTTTTTCTAAAATTCTTCTGATGCTTATTGCATCATATTTTGACGCAATGAAAACAATTTCTGTTTTTTAATGAAATCTTGAGAAATAAGAAAATAAATAAAACTTCAGAAAATATTTATCATACAAGACTAGAGATTTTACTAAATAATCAAAATTTCAATTAATATTTAGCCATCAATATGAAATGATAGAAAACCTTATTAAGTATATAAAATAAAAGATAAATTTATAGCTATCATACTTAATGGAATATATTATTCCTAGTAGAAGAAAGGTAATAAATTCTCTTACGTTATATTAAATTGTGGAAAAATTGCCATTTAATATTCTTAATGGTTTGTTTTATGTAATAAAATGTGAGACGCATTATCTTTAAAAATACTTTAATATCTTAGTTTGACGTTATATACACCTCGTTAATACCCATTTTCTGAAATATAAATAGCGTTATTGCTAAAAATGATCTATAAATCAATAAAAGTGTTTAAGTTCTTAAAATTTACATTAAAACTAAAACAAAGGAGTAAAAAATCCCAATTTAAAAATCACGCGTTTTAGCTAAATCTTCAGAATAAAAATATAAAGTTATTTTTTGGAACGGTTTTAAAACTAAAAGAGGATATTAATTTGTAACTTATAAATATATGCGTAACTCATTTGTTATTTTTATTAAAACAGTAATAATAATTTACTGTAATTAATTAGTTTTATTAACTATATGGTCTTCTAGAAAAATATTAATTACATAGAGGAAAAAGAATTTTGTAGCGCTCTTTATGGCAGGAGAGAAAGTCTTCGGAATAATCCATGCCAACAGGGAATTTTTTCCGTGGTGTGTGTGCGGGAGAATGAGGGAGAGGTAATCAAAATTTTGTTAACATTTTGATAATTACAATAAATAGAGAATTTCCTCTAATGACTCAGCATATTTAATGCAGAATATTAATAATAATCTTAAAAAATAAGCTTATCTGAAAAACGCTTATATAAAAATTAAAACTTGCCTCAAAGGTTGTAACTCACAGGAGAAAAATGTTGAATTTTGTAAGTTAAAGTAAGTGCCCTTTGGATTAGTAAATGCCAATTAGCATATTATTTAACTCGTGGCGTATTCTTCTTCAATTAGATAATTTCCATACTCATATGAGCTCTCTTTGCACAAAAGAATAAATATAAAGATTATATGATGTACAGGGCATATTCAATGAAGTATATACGAAGCTTACTTCGCTTACTCTTGCCAAACTTTACTTACTTTGAGTACGCTGTGTCTGTGTGGAAATTAAAAAGAAGAAAAGGCCCGATGAAAGTAATTGAACTCGGTGTTGCCACTTTGTTTTGGTTATATATTCACAAAACAGCTATTTAATAGATTCTCATGAATGCAATATTTAATTTTAAAGAATTACGATTTATTTATAAATAGTTTATGAACTTGTTATTTAAATTATATATACAGTTTCATTCGTCAACTCTTGCCAAACTTTACACACTTTGCATACGCTGTGTCTGTGTGGAAATTAAAAAGGAGGTGCGATTATGGGGATTGAACTTGGGGTTACCTCTTTGTTCTGATAACATATTCAAAAAAAACACCCTCCCATTTTATAAATTCCTATGAATATTAATGCAATATTTAATTCAAGGAATTATGATTGCAATATTCTATATAAATAGTTTATTAATTATTTAAATAGCATATATATTTCCATTCGTCGATTCTTGCTAATCTTTACCCACTTTGAGTACTCTATGTTTGCGTGGAAATTAAAAAGAAGAGGACGCACGATGATAGTGATTGAACTCAGTGTTCTCCTGAATGCAATATTTAATTCAAGGAATTATGATTGCAATATTCTATATAAATAGTTTATAAACTAATTATTTAAATTGTATATATATTTCCATTCGTCCATTCGTTATTCCATTCGTATATATATTTCCTTTCCCAAACTTAACTCTATGTTTGAGTACTCTATGTTTGCGTGGATATTAGAAAGCGTGGAAAAGAAGAGGAGGCACGATTATGGTAATTGAACTCAGTGTTCTCCTGAATACAATATTTAATTCAAAGAATTATTATTGCAATATTCTATATAAATAGTTTATAAACTAGTTATTTGAATTGGATATATATTTTCGGATTGCTCCATAGTATTTAGATATAAGCTTTATGGAGATTGGAGGATTTATATATATATATAAATTTCCAGTATAATAATAGAACTAAAATATATATTTCAACTGCAGGGATATTGCTAATAAACACATTTCTTATTATATAATATCACGCATAAAGGATATAAGATGAATTATATAAGATGAATCTGAGATAAGATGAATTTTAGTTGGCGTTTAAATTAGTGAACTTCATCAGTGAGTTCTATACTACACTGTGTAATTATCCTTAAGTCTAGACTAATTTTTCTTACTGCATGCCTGAAGCTATTTATTTCTACAGAAAAAAATATATCACCTCCCCCCCCCGAAAAAAATAGAAGCATTAGAAAAAACATATAATGACAATTGTTTTCTTTCCCAAAATCCATTTCAGAAAAAAAAAATACGAACAAAAAATAATAATTTTGAACTTTGATATTTCACGACTTTTGCTTCTAAATACTATTCATTAAAAACTTTGGAAAGAAATTTCGAAAAAACAAATATCAGGTAAATGACAAACACATTTTTTTAAACACCGCCTCCAGTTTAATTGGGAAACATTCTTTTATCCCCCCCCCAAAGAAAACCCTCTTTAACCAGATGGCATCTGATGATTTAAAAAGATTAATTGAAATTAACAAGATTTCGTTGCATTTAATATTTCAGCAACGGGGAATAGTTTGTCGCTAAAAACATCAGCAGCTTAAGTCAATCCATCATTGTCATGGGTACACAGACAATAAAAAGAATAGGAAAGAGTTCTTTCTGGAAGTCCACCGGCGAGTTAATAAATTTCCATCTTGAAAGGCAAGTTGTACTTAATGTTTGAAAAAAAAAGAAACCAGCAGAAACCTTGTTTACCTTTTTGGCTGAAAAACATTAAGTTGAAATGAATTTTCGTCATTGTTAAAAGGTCAAAGAGGTTCTGTTGAGAAAAGGACCACATCTTTTTAAAAATTAGATTTCTAATCTAAGCAATTCAAAATAAGCAGGGAAGCGAGAAATTTTTAAGTGTTTCCTGTGGCTTTCTGTATTTGCTCTTTGGAGAGTTCACTCTTTTTATTGATGGGATATATTTTGACTTCATTTTAAGAGTTTTTAAGTAAATATAACACTCTTAGACAATTTTTAACCCTTTGCAATTCGAAAAATAATTAGATGCAAAATTATTCTCCTAATATAAAGATTTGTTTATTGCTACGGAAAATAAATATACATAATTCTTTTAAGTTAAATTTCTTTGAAAAATTAATCTACTTCTCTTAAACATTATGTAGGCGTTTTTAACAATTAAATTTGAAATAAATAAATAAAACGTCAAAATGATGTACAATCTTGAATGGTGAGTCAGAGTCACCATCGGAGTTCAAAAATTAAAAAGATACCGCTGACTGTATTTTAGTATTCAGATTAACTCAGTTATATTCACGTTTCGTTTAGAAATAACACAATGTATTTAAGAAAGCACATCATAATTTTGATTTGAAATTGCAGGACGATGATGATATTTGACCCAGTAACTCCTCTGCAAACTGATGCATTACAGATGACCAGAGGATGTTTAGTACATGACTTATTTAACGTTCATTTATCCTGTATAGACTACACGTCTTCAGATGAATTTGGTCTTCCTGTCTTATACTCAAAACTGCCATGAATATCTTATATCATAATTAATTGACATAACGTACGACTTTGACTATAATATAAACAAATTTTACTAAGTATTTTTTTACTAAACAGGATGAAAATTTATTTATTAGACAGAGTTATGAGAAATTTTAGTATATATATTATAGATTTTAATGCTAAAAACTAAATTGTGTCGAAATATAACGATTAACATTAAACATAGAGTTGTATTCAATTCTGTTTACATATTCGTGGTTACAATGAATACGTATTTGTGGTTTTTCCAAATAATATTAGCACAAGATTTCACTTATTATAAATCGTATGTAAATTCATATATTTAATGACAGAGTAAGACTAATATAAATTGTATTTTCCCCTCCTTTTGGCAATTATGTATTAATCACGTTCTCTTTGCTTCATGATACAGGGGATTCATTATATAGGGGATTGTCATGATATAGGGGATTCATTTCATGATATATATTGATTCATTTACGGTGACCAATTTAAAATAATCACAGCATGATAGTACTTGTTTTATTAAAATATTATCTACATGGAAGGAAATTAATTCTTTATGAAGGAAACAATTGCTTAACTGTAAATTGAATATTTGAATTCTTTTATACTTCTACTTGAAATGGTACAACTATGCTAATTTTTTTCACGGGATTCTAGTTTCATTATTTTATATTATTACATTATATTATATATTATACTGTTATGTAGTTTCAGTATTTACTATTATAATTATTATTCGCAGGATGCCAAATCTAATCGTGGCTCAATAACCATATTTAAACTGAGTTAACATTAAGAGCTGGGAAATTGCTTTCAACGATTAAAAAATTGTGCCATTTGAATCAATAAATGCACCGCTAAAAGAATTGAAAAAAAAAACTAAATTTTTATACATTTTCTTGGTGTTTTTGAACATATTTTTTTCAATATTTTTGGCATTTTAACATTTTAAATAAGAAAAGTTTCACGCGTTTTCTACAAAAACTGAAGAAATTATGAAGTTTCATATATCAACAATTCCTATTATTACTGAGCAATTCAAGGATTGCTTTGACAAAGATCCTTAAATCAGATAATAGCCTTTCCTGGAAGCAGCCGTTAACAAAATTAAAATAATTAATTCAAAGCTTTATAGCTCAATCAACTCGATAAAAGTGGAACGCTTCCTCATAAAAATCTGTGAGTGCCAAAATATTCTACTAAATATGACTCATGCGAGTGGGAAAACGTTATAAAGTTCAGGTTTTATAATTTTTTTCAGCCGAAAATTATTGACTCAAACAACATAAAATATAATTCTTTAAGAAGATTTTTTTAAAATTCCAACTAGAAATACTTGCATGATTCTAACGATTTAGAAATTATCTATTGGACGTTGAATATCATAGCCATATCTATAAATGAAATTGGGAGTGCTTATAATTGAAGAAATATCAGTTGAAAACCTAATTAGTCCTACAAAGCGTTCGGAGGAAAAAAAGATAAAAAAAATTTAATTAATTTAATTCTTCTGTCAAACAACATAAAAATCATATTTTAAACAGCTTGATTGCTTATAGTATGTACATACTTTTTGTACATATTTCTGTACTATTACACATACTTTTTGTACATATTTCTGTACTATTACACATACTTTTTGTACATATTTCTGTATTTTTGTACATACTTTTTGGACATATTTCTGTACTTTTGCACATACCTTTTGGAAAAATTTCTGCACTTTTGAGTATACTTTTTATACATAATTTAGAGTCTGAAAATTCTAATTATTTGTGGACTTTTATTTGTATGGTATTTTGCATAAAGGAATTAATTTCTTATTTTTAAAATGCATTACTAAGTAATGACTTTTTCTCACATACTTTCAAAATTATATTACAAAATATAAAATTTGTTTCATGTAAGATATTCAGTTATAAATAATGCCTTATCCGTGGATAGAAGTATTATTGCAAATGGAGCTCTGTTTCAAGATATATTGTATCAAAAAATATTTATTGAATGCACAGTTTTCTTTAGTTAAACACTATAATTATGTTTCTTGTAAGTTTTACTAACACACTATGATAAAATATAATTCAAATAATAATTAAGGATAGTAAATCATAATTAAAATTATAATTAACGCTATTATTTAATTTTTATACTCAATTTGTATTAACTTTTTTACAATTATTCTAAATAGCTGCAAAAACAAACACCTATTTCATATAAAAAGTACTGCCGCTGATGGTGGTTAGTAACATATTTTTTAACATTTTTAAAATGTGATCGGATTTGCTCTCGTATGCTTTTTACATTCCAAACACAGCTACAAACCTTTAAATTATTTCTTCCATTCAAGCTAGAGATTGTGTATTTCTCAAAGTTTAAAAGAAAGTGAAATGTTATTCCTTTTCTATATATTTTTCATGCTATTTAGCTTAATTATCCATTTCATAAAAAATTATTCAGTAAAATGGAATATATAACATTTTAAATATTTTATTCTAAGTGTAAGTGGTGTTTCAGTAGCAATGAATCACGCAGATGATTACGGATAATACCATTAAGGAAACGAATTTATTTTAAAACATTGTATAATTTATTTGATGAGTTTAATTTTTTGAGAAAAGAAGCCACCTTGGTGTCGTAAAACTAACTAAGTATCAGGTTTTTTCGTCTTGATTTATCCTTTAAGAAAGGAAAGTAATACCTTATTTTAAAGAACTATTTTCTTTATGGAAAATTCTTTAAAAAGTATTTCTCCTTAAATTTGCTAATTTAAGAATCACAAGAAGTTTATTTTGGCAGCTAAGTAGGTTATGTTAAAATAAAGATATTTTCTTATATTTAACACTGTTTTATCTTTGTCACTTATAAATAAGTTTCTACACTTCTATACATTTCACGATTGCAATTAAAAGAAAAGAAAAGAATATAAAAATATAATAAATGTATACAATGAGAGGTCTATACAGAATTCACGAATGCTTTCATAAGCAATAAAATGTAAAAAGAAGCGGTGATTCCAGTTCAAAGTTGCATTCATCTTCCATATTTCAATTTATAATATTTATCGCGTTATATTTAAAAAATTTATTTTTGAGTCAATGAATTACTTTTATCAATATGCGATTCACATTGCATTTATTTACTGTTATAAAATTCTGTTTTTTTACTCCAATAATTTTTTACTAGTTTCTCTTCAAAATTTTATTCCGCATTTCTGAGAAAGCTATAAATAATTCTCAAAAAGTAAATTATGGGTGTGATCAAAAGGACATTTGAATTAGTAGACAATGATCTTAAATTCAAGTCTCCCTGCAATAACAATTGTGACGACTGCACAAGGCAAATAATTTTCAAAATTCTATCTTGGATCAATGACGTTATAGTTTTGAGGCATGTGTGGGAAGTTTCCATATTAGTATCTGCCAAATATCTTCAACATTTATATTTTAACTTTGATGGTAAAGTGCTAAATCAGATACATTTTGACTGTTTTTCGTATTTGTTCTGTAATATTGGAAGTAAAATGTAGTTTGTAAATAAAAGAGAAACAATTATCCTATATTAGACAGTTTACTCACAAATTCGTAGATTTTCAGATATTTTTCGTAGCTGAATATCTGAATCGTATTTAATTTTCTACTATTGCATCCCAAAACATGAATAACATACTTTGCATTGTATGATTTATTCAAATTAGAGAACCAAACATCAGCTGGTAAGCTCCTAGAGACATGTATTCAATTATATGAGAAGAAGTTTTTCACCGGATTGTCGAAGTCGTATTAAAAGATTACCTTTATGGGAGGTTCATTGGAGTCCATTCAAATAAAGTAAAACACTATTTTAATTTCTTTAAATTTATTCCTTTTACTTATTAAAATGCTATGGGATTTTATGAATACAAGAAATTTTGAAACTGAGCCAAGTTTTTGTAGAATGTTTCATTTAATTTGACTATTTAATAATTTTGGCGTAGTATTTTTTATTATAAATATCTTACTTCGTAAAGGGTGTAGATATAGAGAATGTACAGAATGATATCCTTCTTGTAATAAATTTAATTTCTCATTCCAAAGCCCGTTTAATATGTTAATGATTTTTTTCTCTTCCTCGTGATTTAGGCGTCCCGGATTCAAGTCCCGGTTCAAGCATGACTGTTCTTCTGTGTTCTGTCTGTAAGGTGTGTGAACGTTCCCCCCTGTAATAAGGGGCTGTGCAAGCGAATGTGATGAGTGAGTAGCCAAAATCGTACTCTTGGCCCTAATTGACGTTGCTACAAAACAAGAGACGTTAATTAGGCTTAAATCGCTGACTACCTCAGCGAGCTTGTCCTTGGCAAATTCCACAAGAACCAACAACGACGATCTATTTTTAGTTAATTATTTTCTCATTACTAAGTATGGAGAAAGTATTGTAGTTGTCAAAAAAGATTCGAACACGAGATTTGGA